>PVJC01018280.1:0-31473 GCA_004026665.1 Murina feae | reverse complement strand
GAAAGAAAAATACCACATGACCTCACTTATTTATGGATAATAAAGACCATTACAAAATGATAAACATAAACAAATACAGAGACAGAGCAGCCTTGAACAGACTATCATCCTACAGCTGGAAGGCTGGGGATGGTTGTGGGGGAGTTGGGAGATCAACTGAAGGACTTGCATGCATGCATAGGAGCATAATCAGTGGACATGGGAAACTGGGGGTTAGGGAGGAGGGGGGGAAGGGCAAGGGGAAAAAATGGAGATCTATCTATCATCTGTTGTAATACTTATCTATCACTTGTTGTAATACTTTAAGCAATGAAATAAAAAAATAAAAATAAAAATAAAAAGTAGAAAAAAAAAGTAGCATGTATGTATGGATACTCTTTTGAGTGTGCCAAATAATATACTTAAAAGATAGTAAAGAATAATTATGTACACATTTGTTAATTAGAACTTCCTATCTGAAGATGACACCATCGATCCACCCATAGGCTGACTTCTCTTTGAATTGTTTTACCCAAAGGGAGATGTGTTTATGGTGACTTGCTCTTAGTTTATCATCTCTTCCCTCAGGGGACTGAAGGATTTTGGTTGGATAAGTCAGTTGATGGTAGGTTAAAAACCAAGAGGAATGTGAAATTTTTACCTTTACATAGCTACATGCATCATTTATAGTCTCCTTTCTCACATGTGTTCTCCAATTCCCTACTTATCCTTCTTCTCCTCTTTAAAATCTCCATCCTCCCTCTTTTACTGTCTTTATCTCTCCCTCATGTAAACCAACTCTTAGCTGACTCATTGTATTTCCTTCCTTTTTTCCTTCCTCCCTCCCTTCCTTCTTCCCTGCTTCTGCCCCTCTTTCTCTTCTTTCTCACTCCTTCTTTCTTTTATTTTACTAAGAATATGTGCCTATATAATCATAAATAAAATTAAATAAATAATATGATCTCTGAATATCTCTTAAGGAAATGACACAAAAAAGCAGAAAAATTATCTTTATGCATAGAACATATAGAAAAGAAAGAAAGAATGCACACATATTTCAAACAACAAAAAAGTTATTGTATAAAAGATGGAATATAATGAGAAGTTTTCAGATAATAAGAGACCTCAAGAAGGAAAGCAAATTTAATGGCTTTTTATGTCAATAAAAAAAATCCACAGCAAGGAATGCATTGCAATTTTCAAGGGACAAAGAGAGACACAAACAGACATTCTTTAAATGTATCAGACATGAGAAGAAATTGAAGAAAAGTAGTGTCCATTTATTAGTTAGAGAGGGAAAACTAATAGAAGATGACACTGAAATGACAGAGGTTTTAAATCTTTTGTTTTTCTTGAGTATTTGTCAAAAAGTCAATTGTCTGAAAGCTAGACAAAGCAATATATGGAGGAGTAAGTTGAACCAAAATAAATGGGAAAAAAGAAAGAAACTGACAGAGGGTTGCAGAATTTACTGGATTAATCGCTGAATCATGTACTCCTCCAGGTCTAAGATTATTTACCCATTCCTACAGCCCATGCCAGCACAGTGCCTGGCCTTTCAATAGGAGGTGCTAGAATTCAATTATGGAATGCAGACAATATTTAAGGCTCTATCTAGTCAGTAGTGTGACAGTGGTAAATAATGCACATAATTTCTGGCCATCATGAAGTTTATAATCTAGCAAGAAAGTCCTTAAGCCAATGAGTTAGGCGATTAATTAATTTTAATAGTTACTAATGGTAATGGAGGAATCTATGATACTTTATAAAAGAAGATGTGAACCAGAATGGGGATAGGGATAGCCAGGGAATGAGTCTTTCATGGAGTGACATTTAAGATTTGAGAAAAAGAGAGGAGGGGATAGTCTTGTGCAAGAGAAAGAGCTTATGTAAAGGGCTGACCTGGGGAAGAATTGAAATGTTTGAGAATCTAAAAGCAGGACTAATTCAGCCTGGAGCTCAGCAAGTGAATACAAGATGAGGATTGTAGGTCCAGGTTGATATAGACCTCAGGATTTTAGAACCACTGTAGAATTTTAAGAGATAAAGTGACATTATTCTATTTACATTTAGCAAGTTAACTTTCACAGCTGTGCAGAAAATGGATTGAAGAAAACCATTTAGGTTAGTTGGAAGAAAGATAATGGTAATTTGATCAAGGTGAGGAAATTAAATTAGAGATAACATGAGGGAGGTGAGAATATTTAGGAGATAAAATTGACTGGAATTGATGATTGATTGGATATAGAGAAAGAGTATTAAACAGGATTCACAGCTTTTTAAATGCTCAAATCCTTAATTCCAGACGGTGGAATGGCTCCTGGCAGCACTTCCCTTCTGTTCCTCAACACCACCTCCTCCCAACCCAATCCCAACCCACAAAATCTTGGTGAGATCAAGTTCTGCCAGGGATAAGTGAGATAAGTAAAGAATATACCTGAAAGAAAACAGTCAAACAGTGTAATAGTAATATCTAACAAATGTGCACTGGCTAAATCTTTCCTAATGTGTCCCAGAACTTTAGTTCTGAAGTTTTGTTTTTTTCATTCAGTTGGAGAAATAATTTGCTTACAGTTGAAAGATATATACTCAAACCCTAAAAAGTTATTTATTATATCCAAACCTCAGTTTCATCATAGGGGTGTAATGAGATGATACCCCTGGACATATGAATCCCGTGCATATTTTTGAAATGTTTTGTCTTTATCCACTTACTTCACTCATTATTTCTCACACTTGCTATTTCTACTAATCTAGAGCTGGGCAAGGGGGCCTTTGCTCTAGAGAGCCAATCTCTGGCCCATCTTCCGCTGCCCACCTCTCCATGGGGTAAGAACTTCAGAAAGCCAAGGACCCATGCCTCTTTGTAGACCATGTTCTGAATCCCCATGATCCCAGAATTCTCTGCTCAGACAGGCCCTCACTTGTTAGGGCTTGAATGGACATCAACCTGGAGTCTGATTTCCTGAGAGTGGACCATAGTGCTGGAGTGTGTACCATTGGTCTAGAAAGGTGGCAAGGGGAAGCTACTTATGGAGGTGTAAGCAGGGCTTGGGCTTGCCAACTAGGTTTTCCACACTGCATGACCATAAGACCCTTGATGATACACACCAGAACTAGGTGTGAGAAGGGGTGCTGGGCTGTGGCCCTGACTCTGACCAACCCAGTGAGAGCTGCGAATACATTCTTTCATTTTACAAGCATTTTATGAGCACATATTAATGGTATGCAAGATATTCTGTTTAGCTTGAGTGATACAAAGATGAACAAGAAGTCTTCCTCTCCTCAAGGAACGTAGTGGCCAAGATACATGTAAACAACTCTCTAAAATGAGACTCACTAAAGTAAACACCACATGAGCAGGAACCGCTTGTTTTTGGGAATTTAAAAGAAGAAGCAATTAATTATGATGAGGGAGTTGGAGAATGCTTCACAGAAATAACTTGCTTACAGTTGGAGAAATAATTTGTTTACAGTTGAAAGATATATACTCAAACCCTAAAAAGTTATTTATTATATCCAAACCTTAGTTTCTTCATAGGGGTTTAATGAGATGATACCCCTGGACATATCTATTATAGTGCTTGATATATAAAAGTATTTAATTAATGTTGCTTATTTTTCTCCTTATTCCTGATTTTTTTTTGGCCTCATGAAAATAGTTATTTTATAGTATGCACACAGTTATGTCTTAAGTTGCCCCCAAACATAAACTTAACTGGGGTGTGTGTGTGCGTGTGTGCATGTGTGCGTGTGTGTGCACTTATGTGCGTATTTTGGAAAGTTTGATGATGGTTGCAAGGAAGCTCCCTGAGATCAGGCTTATCTTTGCATCCTGTGGACAAGAATGCTGGTATTCAAGAAGTGTCCTATGAGTTGTTATCAAATAAACATTCAACCTCCTGATGCCTGGGAGGGCTTCTAGGGCTGAATGGTAGTGAAAAGATAGCTTTGCAAGGTTAAAGGTCACAGTTTGCTTGAGCAGGCCTTATTCCAGGTGCTTAAATCTGTTTAATTTTCTGCTTCTGGAAAATACACATGTATTGGAGTGTGTCAGCAAAACAACAAATATTTTTCCTTCGTAGAGCCTCTTTTTTAATGTCCAAAGTTAAAAAAAAAACCAATTAACTCTAGTGGGTATAAATGCTGCACCAGTAACCACACTTTATCTAGATATCTGTCCTTAGAGAGCCAAGAAGAAATGAAGTAGAACATCACCATGGCTTTCTGCACCAGACGTGGCAGTATGCCAGAGCTCACATGTAAAGGGGAGAATCCTACTGTTCTGACCTCCACAGAGAGGGAACTGCAGGACAGATCCAGGAAGTTTCCATAAGAGTACAGCACTTTTGGAAATACTGAAAGCTACAAGTTTTCCATACTGCTCTTTGTAGAGGAGTGAAATCCCTCCATTCCCATTGTTTGACCACCTTACTGAAAACCATCCAATGGTTTCCCAGTGCTTGTAAGCAAGAGACTGAGACAAGTAGTTTTAATACAAACTGAGCCTTTTCAACTTGCCTTTCATGCTCAAGGACATTGATTTTCCCCCCTTCCACAATGGGCAGGGCCTTCCTGTTTCTCTAATTCCTCCCACTCCCATCCCACATACCTCTTCCCAACACGTGTGCACATACACATACACACACACGCACGCACACACACATGCACACACACACCACACATCTCAGATGCTAGCTTTAGGGTGACTTTCTCAGGGAAGGCTTCCTGGACCACTCCCAAGACCCCACCTGAGCTAAATCACATTTATGTGTTACATGTTCTCAGAGAACCATTTCTTTCTCTTAGGATACTTAATTCAGTTTCTGTTGCACATTTATTGATAGAATTTCTGAATCATATGTCTCTTTCCTTCTAGACTATGAATTTCTATGAATTTCATAGTCTAGAAGGAATTGTGTCTTCTCACTGCTGTATTCTCAGAGACTAACACAACACCTATCTTCCCTTTGGTTTGGCCCTCTGCCCCTTGTTTTTCTTATGCATCTATAGATAGACTTCAGATGATCTACTCAAAACAAAATTACAGAATTTTTTTGTACTCAGTCAGCCCCATCAATCCAAGATCTAAGTAAGGGTGGAGGGCATTGGCTCAGTTGGGGCTCTGTGGAGCAGCCAGTGAGGAACTTCATTTGCTGAGCACCCATGATGCACTGAGCACATAGACAGAACAAAGACACAGTCTCACACTTGGGGGAGCTCATTGTTTAGCTGGGCAAAAGCCAGTATGGTGTCTCAGTAGAGTTTTTGAGCTAACTCTGAGGTCCTACCTCTTCTTCCTTAATTGACTCATTCTTTGTGTGTTGGTAGCAGAAGGAGGTAAGCCCTTGTAGGTTTGAGCAGATCCTTTTTCTCCCCAAACTTATTCCCTTACAGCGTTTCTGTAATAAAAGTATTTATTTGTGCAAGTTGTAAAAATTAAGTGCGCATGCGGTACTTGAAGAAGAGGCTTTATAATAATGCATTTCTGGGCAGGCTACAGAGGCCGAGCTAGCGGAGAGGTTTCTGGAAGGGCATTTGGAGAGAAACTGATTTATTCCTTCACCCATGGAGGCAAAATGCTAGCACCTTTCTGGTTACAAAGAGTAGAATCGAGTCAGTGAAATCAGTCACAGACAACCACAGCTTTAACAGCCAACAAAAGGGCCAACCAGAGGAGACATTTTGTTGAGAGCCTCTCTGACGAGCGCAGGGGATTCAGAATACTAAAGTGAAGGCGGTCTCCACCCAGACAGCTCCAGGAAAGCCTGTGGAACATTGCCTACACAGCACTGCCCACAAGCTATTGTGCAGCTGCTTCAATTAAAGAACTAAATTATATCTGAGTAGCAGCAACATTCGTGAGAGCCAAATTGGATTTCTCCTTGGAAAACAAGCTACAGACCACGTCTTCATTGTGCAGACACTCATTAGCAAATATGTAAAAAATACCAGTCAGAGAAAGATGTTTTCCTGCTTTGGAGGTTTTTTATTTTATTTTTTATTGAATTTATTGGGGTGACATTGGTTAATAAAATTATATAGGTTTTAGATGTACAATTCTATAATACATTATCTGCATATTGTATTGTGTGTTCACCACCCCAAGTTAAGTCTCCTTTCATAACCATTTATCCCTCCCCCCGCCCTTTACTCTCTTCTACCTTTTCCTTTGATAATCACCATATTCTTGTCTGTGTCTATGAGCTGTTGTTTTTTCTTATTCCCTTCACCTTTTTCACCAAGCTCTCTAAACCCCTCCCCTCTAACAGTTGTCAGTTTGTTCTGGTCTATGAGTCTGTTTCTATTTTATTTGCTAGTTTATTTTGTCATTAGATTCCATATATAAGTGAAATCATATGGGTCTTTCTCTGACTGGCTTATTTCACTTAGCATAATACTTTCTAGGTCCATCCATACTGTCAGAAAAGGTAAGATTTTCTTCTTTTTTTATGGTGGAATAGTATTCCATTTTGTAAATGTACCACCGCTTTTTTATCCACTGATCTACTGACGGGCACTTGGGCTGCTTCCAAATCTTGGCTATCAAAAAAAGTGCTGTAATGAACATAAGGGTGCATATATTCTTTTGAATTAGTATTTTGGTAATCTGCATACAACTTAAGTGCTTTTATATTAGCATTTAAGCCACATGCACAATATAAGGATGGATGGCAAAATTCATGCTAATTATTTAAAATTTTAATTTTCTTTACTTAGAACAAGATATAGCTAATAAAAATATTAGAAGTCAAGAGACTGGCAAAAAGGAAAAAAAGCTTTATATTTTAGTAACTTTAATGCCACTTTTTGAAGTTGAGTTTCCACATTTTTATTTTGTATGGGGTCCTACACATTATGTAGATGGCATGACCAGCCCTCCCTTATCTATTCTATAGAATTGCAACATCCTCTTGTTGCATGCTATGCATACACTATAAAATAGGGTGAGAGTCCAGAAAACACAAGAGAGACTTGATGGGAAGGCAATTCTAAAGGAGACCCAAAATGGCTTTTGACTATAAAAGGAAAAGCCAGAGAAAGAGAAGAAAAGATGATAGTTGCTAATTAAGGGGAACAGAAAGATCTTCCTTTAGTGAAAATTGATTTTAATGGGTGAGACCCCAGAGAAAGCAAAGCAGGCTATGGGCTGCTATAGTGACTAACATCTTAGTTATCTGGATCTCGGCAGGGCAGGAAGTGAAACGTGGTGGTAGGGTAATCTGGGAATATGTGAACTCAGAAGGACAAGACTAGTAGAAATATTTTATCTCCAAAAAGGAATTTGAGCATTTGGCAGCATGACGGAAATAGTGTTGGCAGCTTTTAACACTGACCATGAATAATGTCTGAACGTTAAACTTTTTATGCAACTCTCTAATAAGAGTACCTACACTGTAGGTTAGATGCTCCCATGAGTGCGGGGAAAAATTATATGAAGGCTTGTCTGAGAATCCAGTGTCTAAGATGTAATTTTCTAACATTACACACCCTTAGTCACCCCACAGAACAGGGATATGATGATGCCATCAGACCTCAGGTGAAAAGTCCAGTCTCAGAAGTGAGACTTCCTGCTTTTTCTAGCCTTCAATATAGTCAGATGTGGAAGACAATTATGTGTGCTACTTAAGGACCTGTGGCTGAGGGGAAGGTATAGGAGAAAACTGGGTATAACAAGGGAAATGTCAGCTCTGTGAGAACAATGATTAGAAGTAAGGTCTAGATAGAATCTTTTCTTTTATTGTGAGTTATTTGCATAAGTGATAGAGAAAATTATTGACAATTCTTATAAAGAAAACTTAGGTGTAGCTGTGAAACAGAAATGTGCATAAGTCATTTATACAAATGTCATTTCTCTCATAACAATAACAATCACATATATCAAATGTATCAGATCAACTGTGGTGTTTTACTTTGATTACAACACAAACCCCAACATTAAATTAAACTCTATAGTATGATATTTAGCACTAATCATGGGGAACCAGTCTCATTCCGAAATCACATTTCCGTGGTTCAGATTTCAATGCCTGTGCGCATGAAGCATGGCAATCTGCTCACAGCTTCAACAATAAACACAGAGAACATTGTTTCTGAAGGACCTGGATGCTAAAATATAGAACATGTTCATCATTAAGTTTACAGATGACACTAATGGGAAGAAGGGTGGGTTAGGAATTCCAAATAGGAATAAATTCAGGGTAGAGGTCTGGAGAGAAAATCTTAATCATAAAAGTGAATGATGGTGAAGAACTGCTTTTCTGTGGTCAAGACTAAATTAGGATCAGGGCTCATTGGAGAGGGGAGGTGAAGCTGGTAGAAATTTCTGGAGTCCAGAACTCTGGAAAAGGACCCAGAATCCAACTATGCTAATATCAATTCAAGTCTCTTGCCAAGATTTTCAGTCAGTCCACCCTTGCTTGGAGAGGAGTGGAGAGATAAAATCCACTTGGGAGTTTGTATAGTATTGATGTAATTTAGGAAATTACTATCCTAGGGGTTGTATTAAAGGAGGCAGAGTGAAAAAATGATTTATCTTTTATCCTTACTCCTCCCCAACCAATCCACCTACTTGTCCTTTCATTTCTACTTCTACTATATCTCTCAGCTATCCCCTCTGCCCTCTTCATTGCCATTACCCTGCTGGAAACTGATTGTTTTGATGCTGGAACTGATTGTTTTCAACCAACCTTGGTTGCTCTGAAAGGTCAAAGCTATGCACCCATTGTTTAAGTTGAAACATTGTTAATTACAGCAAATCCCCACTTGTTAATTACATGTAAAGTTCTTGCTTGGAATTTCCTGCCTAAGGATATGGTTGTTTTCTCAAGACTCAATAAAAGGCTGGTGAGACCCAGGCATCAGTGGTCAATCTTACCCTGCTAGAGGAAAGATGCCACGCCTGGTCCCCCATTATTCCAAATTGATTCTCTTCTAGTCTCTCTCTCTTCATTTTGTGTGCGGCCTCCTTCAGAACTGGAATCCTGAACAGGAACCCTGAACCGCGCTGGACGTGTAAGGGGCTCCAACATTACCCTATTCTGAGCCATCGCTGTTTCTCATATTCTTTGCAGCAACTTTCTGTCTAGACTCCCTGCCTTCACTCTTATAATTCATTTTCCACAGAGCAATTAAAGTCATCCTCCTGAAACTTAAATCAGAACATATCTGTTCCTTGTTAAAGCCCTTCACTGGCTGCCCATTGCTCTTAGACTAAAATCCATGCTTCTTGTGGTGATCTGCACACTCTGCATGATCTGGCTCCTGCTTAGCTCTCCAACCCCATTTCACATCACACTTCTTCTAGTTCACTACATCTAGCCTTCTCCGTCCTGTGAATCCTACAGACCCTCTCCCTTCAAAGGCACCTGCATAGAAATTCTTCCCCCAGATCTTCTGGAGGCAATTTCATGTCATCTTTCAGGTCTCCTTTACCAGATTTCTCCAAATCTTCAATGCATTTCTCACACTCTGTAGTAATTATCTTATTTACCAGGCTATATATTATTTGTCTCTTCCTTATAAAGACTCTGAGTTTCTTGAGAACAAGAGGCCATGCCTGTTTCCTTATAGCTATATTCCCAGAACCTAACACAATGTTGGGCTGGTGCTCAATAAATATGTATGAAGTAACTAAATTTTCCTCCTATCACAAGGCCACTGCTATGCCCACCATATTTTAAAACTGAACCTCTGAATCCTATGGTCATTCCTGGGGGAGGCATCTGCAGCCACAGAACTGAGGAATGTACCTGAACAGAAAATTAACCATATTTTCCAGCTCCCAACTTGAGGCCCTTCAGAATGAGACAGATGAGTATTGTGTAAGGTTATATTATCTCTGAAGCTCTGAATCTTCCATTACAGCAATGGTAGCTTTGAATAAGCCTTTTTTTCCTTTTGTGCACTTTCCACCCATATTTTCTATGCCTTGGAGAATGCCTCTAATTTAGTATCACCTACATTCTCATTAAGGTGGTTTTAACATCTGCCTTCTAGATCAAGAAAGATGATGAGAGAGTCAACTATTAAATGGTTCCTCATCCCTGACAACTTCACAGCAGGCATTCCTCTGTTCAGCCCAGAGTCACTCATCACTTTTCCGTGTTTGTCTTCCCCCAGCCAGCTTTAGTTCATTTGACTGGCTTCGATTCAACACACTTAAGTTTTGAAAGCGGAGTTTATGAGATATAATTCCAGATACTTACATTCTCTGAGTCATGTCATTCTATCAAAAAAGCATATGATGCAAGTTTTAAAGGGCATTTCCAGAGGCACAGCTGGAATTTTAAAAAAAGAGTGGGAGAGCAAGAGGATGAATGGTACTTTGATCAACACTCATTCCCCAGGCCACATGGTGATTCCATCAGTGGACCTAAGTGTGTGCAGATCAAACCATGAAAGCCAGTGGAGGACAGACACCCAATTAGTTATAATAACCTTTGACTGGTAAGTGAAAGGAGAGAACTATGGAAACATGGACACCCAGAAGGAATTTGGGGACCAAACCACTCTGAGTTTCCCATCTGATGTGTTGGCCGTAAGTGCAGTCCCTGAGTGAGGTGCTGTGCATTCATTAGAACTTGGGGAGCCAAGTGATTGGGAAGCAGAAGCCCTAAATGAGCTTCACAGTTACTGCAAATGAAAAAGGAAGGCCATATATTTCTAAGAGAAAAAGCCATATAAATCTGACAGCTCCACCCCACTCAACAAATTCCAGTCATCTCCAGCCAAACCACTCTATTTTCCTGACAGAGACTTGAACAGTGGGAAGACAGTGTGAAAAATAAGTGGTAATAACCACAAACCTCTTATGATACACTCTGGGCTCAGTTCTAATGTCTTTGGTTCATTCAGTGCGAGGTAGGTCACCTTCCATTTTTACTCACACACTGGCAGACACATACACACGTGAACACCAAACCATTACTCAACCAACACACATGCAGCCACATCTCATACACACAAGATGAATTATGCAAGTACATATTTTGTTTATTTCCTTAAATTGCACTAAACGTTTCTGTTTTGAAACTTCTGAGTTATTGGTTTTAATATTACTATTATTCACTCAGTGTTTTTGTTTTTCTTGTATTAAAAGAGACTAACAGGATTGAAACAGTATTTTTAAAAAGTTTCCAGTGAAATCAGCAATCTATTGATTGAAAAGTATCAACATTTAATACTCTTGAATCAGTAATTTTATCTCTACATATGTTTACTACAGACAATATATATAGATAACCATGACCACTCATTTTCTCCATTTTTGAACCCAAGTAGCTGAATATAGTTGTTGAAAAGCACACAACAGTGAGACAGGTTTCACTTTAAATATGACCCCATACCTCAAATGTGCTCTCAGTGTTTCCTAGGATGTAAGCCTATGCTATTTCTCTAGTTTCATCACCTAACTTGCTTTTCTATTCTCAGAGATAACTACCTTGTACATTTGTTTCCTGCTCAAGTCCTCTTCTCCATGCACTTTCCTTCTTCTCAGTCAATGACCCTGCCTTATGTTCAAGCAATACAAGAAACCATGATTTGGAAGCCCCCTTTCTTTTCATCACCCAGTCTCAGCATGGTTGCCTCTATGGTCTATGCTTTCTTCCTGTGCAAGTAGGAAATGCTGTATCTCCTAGAGAAGGTCAGTCTCTGTCAACTTTCATCCTGTTTCTCTCCTGCATAGTCAGTCCTCATACTTTCACCTGCTTCAAATATACAAAAAATTTATATCTTCAGTCCAAACATTTCCTTTGAGTTCCAGACTTGTGATTAATCTGCATAATTGATACTTTACTTGGATGTCTCCTCAACATCTCAAAATTAACATGTCCAAAGTATACACTTGATTCATCCATCCCCTACAAACTTATCCTTCCCCTAGTCTTCCTAATGCAGTAAATGGCTCCACCTCTCATGAGCTGTCCAGGTTTTTCTTCTTCAATCCCCACATCCATTCCTGTTATTCATGTCAGTTCTACCTTTGAAATATACCTTGAATTTCTCTATTGCTATAGCCACTAGCTTGCCTAAACCATCCATCATCATGTTGCCTATACTACTAAAATAGCGTCCTTCTTGGTCTCATTCTTATCCAGTTATAATGTATTCTCCACAGAGTATCAGAGTAGTCTTTTATATATCTGTAACTATGCCTATGTCTGTATCTATATATCTACATATCTATATATCTACATATCTATATATTTATATATCTATTTATCTGTATATATTTATATCTATATCTAATCATATTACTCCCCTGAATAAAATTCTCTAGTGGTTTCCCATAACACTTCAGATGAAACCCAAACTTCTGCTCCAGCTGGTTTGGCTCAGTGAATAGACTATCAGCCTGAGGACTGAAGGGCCCTGGGTTTGATTCTAGTCAAGGGCACATGCCTGGGTTGCAGGCTTAATCCCCAGTGGGGGGCATGCAAGAGGCAGCCAACCAATGATTCTCTCTCATCATTGATGTTTCTATCTCTCTCTCCCTCTCCCTTCCTCCCTGAAATAAATAAAAATATATTTTAAAAAACCACCCAAACTTCTTACCATCATCTAAAAGATACATCATGATTGGTTTCTGCCTACCTCTCCAATGTTATTTCATGCCACTCTCTCCCATCCATCACCTTTTAGCTACATTGGCTTCTTTTCAATTCCTTGAAAATGCCAAGTTCCTTTCTATCTAGAGCTTTGTAATGCTCTTCCCTATGTCTGCAATGTTCTACCATTTTTGGACCCCAATTTAAATGTCAACTTCTCAAAAAGTCCTTCCTGGCTCTGCTGTTCAGGTAAGTGATTCCAGTTAACTTTACATTAGCACACTTTACTTCCCTCATTGTGCTTATCACAGCTTGAAATTATATTATACCTGCTGCTAGATTGTAAGCTCCACAAGGCAAAGGATATATACTATTCAGATATGAATACCTATCCCTTCCCATAGCATGTCACACATAGAGGTCAATAAATATTGATGAGTAAGTAAATGAATGAAAGCAAGAATGTTAGTAATAGCATTATTATCATAGCAAAAGTTTAAACAACTTAAATGTCTATTAATAAGTGAAAGGTTATTTAAATGATGGCATAACCTTAGAGTAGTAATAAGTGGAAAAATTTGCATAGTAATAGAAAATCTGTTCTAGATACAATAAGTAAAAAAAGTAAACTGCAGAACGTGGTACTTAAAAATGTTTATGCCACATATAAATATATTACTACATATACATGCAAAATTTCTAAAACTTACATGAGAAATTATTTTTCTAAATTTTGTTTTATTGCTTAAAATATTACAAAGAGTGTTAAATAAGTCTCCATTTTTTCCCCTTTACCTTTCCCCCTCCTCCCCTACCCCCAGTGTCTTGTGTCGATTGATTATGCTTATATGCATGCATACAAGTCCTTCAGTTGATCTCTTAACTATTATATGAGACACTCATACTTCTGCTAAGAGGGAATCCTTTATGTCATCCCATACAACTTGAATTTCCTACCATAATTATGTTACTTTTAAATTTAAAAACTTTTAAAAATAAACATACAAACATACAGTAACAAAAACTTAGTCAAATATTGTTTTCCTGCTCCAAGGGCTAGTAAGCCTTACTTGCTAGAAGTTCAGGGGTAAAGAACCCATGTGTAAGTAACCATTTTCATTAATTGACTTGCACTGCTTTGTTCCAAGGAACTAGCTCAAGGTGGCTACAAATAACTGTGTTCCATGTGACAGTTAGAACATGTGAATTTGTTACCAGATTAGGGAGGACCTTGTATGCAGAGCAAGTACTCTGCACTTAACTGGACGGAAATAAGGAATTTGTAAAAGTTCCTGTCCAGTTAAAGCTTTAAAAAATTCAATATGGGCAGCTAAAAGATTAATCTACCAGAGTAAATTTAACCTCTTAATAACATTTTATGATTTAAAGACCAAAACCAGATAACACTCCCATTGCTTCTCTGCTAACAGTAATAAGATGTAGTTTGCCTTTAGTGATAAAGTACTTAGAATCATCCCTTATTCCTGTGGGTCAGATTTCCTTGATCCTCACTGATTACCTGGGCTTTGTCTTCTTTGAAAACCTGTAAACAACATTAGTGCTCACTGACTCCTTCTGATACTTCTTTGTATTTATAGACAGACATAATGCAGGGCATGTAGGGTGAGGTATTTGCTCTCTCCTGCTCCCAGTAACTAAGCCTAACCAGATTTATTTTGGTTCACTTGTGTACTCCATCCCTCACTTGGAGGCCTTTAAATCCTCCAGTGGTTGTCAAACTTTAGAGCACATAAAGAATCACCTGGAGGGCTTGTGAGAATCCAGATGCCTGAGCCCCAGTCCCAGAGCTTCTAATTCATTAAGATGGGAGTGGGCCTGAGAATTTGCATTTCTAACAAGCTCCCAGGTGATGCTGATGGTCTGGGGAGTCTTTGTTGAGAACGATGGCATTGGTGGAGTACCTGACCTTTCTCTGTGCACAGGGATCTTGAGGCATGTGACAAGATGTCACACAGAAGAGCACCCATCCATTTTGTTAGTATTCAGTCCACAGCCTGACAAGCTCCCAGAAGAAATTCTTCCTAAGTCTAATCAGCTGATTTTAGACTATCATTTTACCTTGCAGAGGTTAGAAATATAGTCTTTTCTCTCTCTGGGATTCAGAGAATAGACTGCCTACCCTGGAAAAGTTTCCCTTTGGCTATTTTGACCTTTGTTATTTCTGGCCTCATTGATTTTCAAGGACAAAGGCTGAATTGGTTCTTTCCCTTTCACAGGTCTGAGTCCATTTTCATTTCTGCAGATGCTCTGGATTTACTCAAATCCTGTGGTATCTTGATATCCACCAAGGACCTGGGACCAGAAATGTCCCCTTTGTGGAGCCTCAATATTCTCCGTTATAGGGACTGGATGATCTCTAAGGTCCCTTCTAATTCCAATGTTCAATGAGACTCTAACTACCTGTTTCAGTGATGTTTAACTCTGACTGCTATAAAGCTAAATGCATTCAGGGGCTGTATAGGCAACCAAGATTTCAGTCTCTGGGTTAGATTGCAAATGAAGCAGCTGTGATGTCAAGAAGCATTGCCATAATTTGAGGCTCAAAAAGTGTAAAGTAGACTTTTATAGAAGAAGGTTCTGAGAGGTATTTATGGGAGTCACAATGCGAAATTTTGAAGATATAATAATGCCTTAATAAAAAATTTCCTGGCTTTCTTTTGACTCACTGGAACACAGTGTTTATGTTTCGTAATGTTAATCACATGCAATTCTTCCAAATCTGGGATCTAATGGATGCAAAAATTGGTCCAAATGTCAATTTTAAACATATGTTTTTTATATTGAATAGACCTGTGTAATTCCAAATACCAGTTAACTCTTTGATGAAATTAGGGTCTGATTTTTCTGAGGTGGTTCTGATTGGTATTCAAGATGGGAAGAAATCATTGGATCATTCCAGCAATAGGATCAGCAGAGGAATTGGAAAGGTACTTCCTGAAGCAAAGCCCAGGGGCCTGGGATAGCTCATTGATATGGTTTACTCTGAGGAATGGAGGGAATTAGGAAGTGGCCCCGGCAGACTTCGGTAGGATCTGGAAATTTAAAATTGGAGAGAACAATGGAAGCCAATGTGAGAAGCCTTTCATGGAGACTTTAAATGCAGATGGCTAGCATACTGATTTTGTTGGTCATTAATAGTTATTCTGAATTTCAAAATGACCATTTTCATATTTTTCTAATGATGTGAAACAGTTCCACTTGGTCCTCAGAGAGCAATTAACCAGATTTTTTGTTGGTGTCCAACAACTGTGCTTGTGTTTTGTCTGAAGAAAAGGAGGTTGGAAGATGACTTAGCTTTTTAGGACAAGAGGAAATTTATAGTTTAAAAAGTAACAAAAATAAGGGTTAGTCATAGGCTTTAAATGCCAGGACATCACAATGAGAATAACTGGCAAAAACCATGATACCAAGGGATGGCTGACATCTGCTCTGAGGATTTGACAACTACCCCCTGTTTTGTCTAACCAACAGATTGAGGACAACTTGATTCTTAAAGATAGACACCAATCTATCATGTGGCGCTTCAAATAACACTGCCATGACTCACAACCACTTGGATATTTAAAATGTATTACCTTTTGAGCCAATAAAAGTCATGGAAGAAGTCTACTTCACATTAATAACCTGGAATTTTTTTCATTCCAAGTGAATTTCTCAGTTAAATTATCCATTATTCATTAGGCTTGGCTCAAAATAATAATTAGTTATTTCAAAAAATCCAACCCACTATCAAAGGATAAAGATTAGCCATGGATAAGATATCAAACAATGTGCCATCAATTCAGAAAGCAATTTCTAAAGAGATGTTTCAGATATTTTGAGCAAAGACAATATCAGTAAAAGAACTACAGAACCTTGTGAAGTGATTGTCTCTGAAGAGAAATCCCTTCATTTGAGTACATATGTTTTGGAAGGTTAGATAAAAAGTTAGTCTGTTATCTCTTAAACTTACTTTATATGTGAGATAGATCCTTGTGATGGGGGGGGGGGACTATAATCTGATAGATAGAGCACCTAATTAATCTGAAAAATAATATTATTTTAAATATTAGAACACATATACTTATGTGAATAGGGGGTTAAGTTTCTTATATGAGAATAGGGGGTTAACTTTTTCTTAAGTTTCCTTTTCAAGACCTGTGCGAAGCATTTGAGGTGACTTGTGAATCCAGCAAGCAGAACTGATAAGCAGGATCAGACAGACGCACCAGTAGTCAAAACGTTATCTCATCAACATCATCTCATTGCTTGATGACTAAAGTCAATAGCTGACATCTGCGGACCCCCAGGACTGCACATGGCTGCATTCTGTTCAAAGCCTCACCTTAGCCCCTTCCTCTTTATAATCCTGTCCCCTGCACCTTGCTATAAGACAGGATTTGAATGCTTGTAAGCGCCCTGTCTTCTTGGTTGGCTAGCCTTCTCAATAAACACCTTATATGATTCAACTTTGCCTTTGTTATTGAACACAGTGACAGGCAACCTGAGCCCAACAAGGGGTTTCCAGGTAACACGTGCCCCCTTTCCGCCACATTAGATGTTAATAATAAAAGTGTAGAAATCGAACCCAAGGGAGAAACCAAGATGGCAGCATAGGTGAACACCGGAATTGCTGCTGGACACAACTATTTCAAAACCACAATGAAAAGAAAAAACGGACACCACCCAAACCCACAGGAAGGCTAGCTGAGTGGAAATTCTACAACTAGAAAGAGATTGAGACTCAGAGGAGGTGTGGAAATAAAGTGCAGAGGTACGGAGGCGTGCGTGAAGGGGCTCACGGAAAGGGATGGCAGCATTTCATACTGGAGGGAAACACAAGCTCCCAACGGCTCTGAACTCCAGTTCCAGGCAAGTCTCTGGGGACTCAATCATACGGGGAGGAGCTGGACTGTCTGGCACCGTCAGGCACCGGGAGGAACACCAGAGCTGCTTGAGACCCGGTGCCTCTTAGGGCAGGGCTGAGAATTGGCCATAGCTGGTTGCTCCACCCTGAAGACTCCCCAAGACCCCATCCCACCCCAGCTGCATGCAGAGGCTTTTGCATATAAAAGGCTGGGAAGCCCCAGGCAGAAGCTAAAATAGCACCTCTTTGGAGTTCCAAGAGACTGTGTACCCAGTTGTCAGAGTGGGACCACCCAGTCTACAATTCCTCAGACTCATAAGGGACGCACTCAGGGGACAGACTTAGTGGGCACCAAAGCCCCACTGAAGTAAGTCTTGCTCCATAAGGGTATCTCCAGCATAGAAGTTCTCCCACCTTAGACACAGCTGATTAAAGCCACTCCGTCAACACAGGGAAGCAGGCAAAATGCGGAGACAAAGAAACAGGTCAAAAATGACAGAAATGGAGGAAAGCAAATGACTGGATATAGAGTTCAAAACCATGGTTATAAGGCTTTTCAAGAATATTCTAGAGACTGCCAATAAATTTAGTGAGACCCTTGAGGATATGAAAAAGGATCACCTAGAAATTAAGCATACACTGACTGAAATAAAGAATAATATACAGAGATCCAACAGCAGATGAGAGGATCGCAAGGATCAAGTCAAAGATATGAAATATGAAGAAGCAAAACCCACCCAGCTAGAAAAAAAAAAGAATCCAAAAATATGAAGATAGTGTAAGGAGTCTCTGGGACAACTTCAAGTGTACTAACATCAGAATTATAGGGGTGCCAGAAGAAGAGACAGAGCAAGATATTGAAAACATATTTGAAGAAATAAGGACAGAAAACTTCTCCTACCAGGTGAAAGAAATGGACTTGCAAGTCCAGGAAGTGCAGAGAACCCCAAACAAAAGGAATCCAGGGAGGACCACACCAAGACACATCATAATTAAAATACCAAGGGCAAAAGACAAGGAGAGAATCTTAAAAGCAGCAAGAGAAAAGCAGTCAGTTACCTACAAGGGGGAACCCATACGACTGTCAGCTGATTTCTCAACAGAAACTTTGCAGGCCAGAAGGGAGTGGCAAGAAATATTCAAAATGATGAATAGCAAGAACTTACAACTTGATCACATGCCATAAATACTGCTTGGGTTCTTACTCTGCACTAGGTACTGTGGCAGGGACTAGGATTGCAGCAATGAACACAACAGAGTTTTCCCAGAGATGAGAAAGAAAGAATCACCTTCAAGGTGCTAAAAGAAATTCAATTTGGCTGGAATACAGAATGCAAGAAAGGTGGCAGGAGATGGGGCTGTAGATGTAAGTAGAGACCAAATTATGTACCATGTGCACCGTTTTAATGAATTTGAATTTTATTCTAGAGGCAATAAATCTTAAGGCAATGAAGGGTTTTAAGCAGGTGTTAGCAGGCATTGCATTTTAGAAAATCACTGTGGAAAAATGAATGGTGGTGCCATTCATTTAAATACGGCACAGAAGGACATCATACTTATGGCAAGAAAGTGGAAGGGTATGGGAATTGAGATGTTGAGTTTACATTTAGGCATGTCTGTGAAGCACCCAGTCAGATATATCCAAGAAAAACCTCAAACTCAGGAGAGAAAAATGGGCTACATGTGTGCATTTATGAATGACTGATGATAACTGGAGCTGTGTAGGTGGATGAGCTTACATAGGGTATGTGCAGAATAAGAAAAGAAGTAAGCCTAGGAAAGAAACCTAAAGAATATTGATATTTATAGGATGGGTAGAGGAAGAAAAGCTTACAAAGGGAAATTAAGTGTCTCAAATGAAGAACAGTGTCTCTAAGTCAAGCATCTATCACCCTCTTACCTCCATTGGAATTTCTTCATCTTCTTGTGGTCCTGACAGTTATGAACCTTCCTGAAACTTGGTTTACCCAATATACCAGATTTTGTAATGTATTTATTTCTTATTGATTACATTAGTTTCTTGGGGCAGCTTGGAGATAACAAGGCAGGTTATTTATTCCCTAGGACTCTGTAATGTCCCCAGAATATCTCATTAAGAAGGCCCAGGTCAATTGTTCTGAACCTTGGCTGTACACTGGAATCATCTGGGGCGTTTTAAAAATACTGATAAATGGGTCATATCCCACCAAAACTCTGATTTAATTGGTCTAGAATGTTGCCTAAGAATTGGAATTTTTAAAAGCTCCCCAAGTGCTCCTAAATATATAGCCAAGATTGAGAACAACTGACCTTAATTAAGATGGCTTCTGATCTTGCATCAGTATTTCCTAAAACAGGACATACCATTCATCTCTAGAGAAGTGCTTGGTTTGACTTAATGGAAGAAGTGAAAAGTTTGAGCAGGCTCTTAAGAAATGCAAATGGATAGAGTGAGCATTCCCATTTGTGAGGATAGGGAAGACATTGGTGGGGCCACACAGATGGTTTCTTACTTATGTATTGTTAGGTACCTTGACAAGTCTTGTCTATAGCTGGTCAATGACACAGGCTAACTCTCTATTGTAGCACAAAAAAGAGAACCAGAACACTTCTCCAGAATTACTGACCCATTGCATTGGGAAAGCTATAAATAACTGCTTAATGTTAGGCTCAGGATAGCGGTGAAGAGGTGGAAATCTGTTTGGGGCCCTCTCCTTATCAAACCATTAATCAACAAATCAACTCCACAATATTTAACAGCCGGGGAACTTAAAGGCCATGTTAAGAAAGCTGTTTTTGGTCCTATTTTAAACTTTTTACTCATATTTTTAGAAGACTGTTGGTGGCCTTCTATTTCTACAGTTTCTCCACCTATTTCTTTCTTAACACCTCTGCATCTCCTTTCTCTGTTGCTGGCTCTCTCTGCACCCATACCTCCCTTCTTTTCTCTTGCCCTCCACTTCATTCTCTTTCATTCTCTGTCTCCCATACAGCTGCCTCTTTCAGTTTCTTGGCAACCTGTCCTAAGCTCTTTGACTCTTTTTTTTCTTTTTTAACATCCATATTCATTCCTGCTTTTACACAGTTAAGCACACCTTTCTTAGTTCTAGCTCCCACAATATTTTCTGTACCCTTGATCAGTCTTCCTACATCTTTAAGTGAAGGTGTTTTGGGAGAAAAGCCCTTGTATGAAACCTGGACTTTGGGCTCCACCCTTATGACTGTATTATCTGGAAGTCTCTGCATTAAACACTGAAAGCCTCAGTTTCTTCATCTGAAAATGGAGTTGGTGTGGATCAGTGGTTTTCAACCTTGACTGAATAGAGTAGAATCATCTGGAAAGCTTTTCAAAAAAACTTCCAATGTCAGGATCCAATTCCAATCAGTGAAACCAGAATGTGTTGAGGGAGCTGTTGCCAGGTCCACTTTCTCTGCCAATGCGGGGTATAAGGAGACTGCTCTCTCCTCCAAAATTCTGTCCCATCTTCTTTTGCCTGTATCCTGTCTAGTTCTGCTTTGGAAAATCTACTTCCATAGTTCTAAGGTCCTAGGTTTTTAAGGCTGAGTTAAAACAAATGGGAATGAGCAAATAGCACTAAGGCTGCAGTTCAAAAGGAATCTGAAAGGATTGGTTGGAGGTCACATTTAATTTAATCACATTGATAACGACTAGTGTGAGGCAAATGTCACACAGTAAGGAGTATGGATTTGTGCATGGGAAATCTCAGTGAGAGAAGGTAAATGCCAATCACAAATGTTAACATGAATAAAAAGATTAAAATGTTACATAAACCAAGAATTTCAGTTTTATATAATTACTAGAAGTCTAGTGCATGAAATTCATACACTGGGTGGGGATAGAGGGGGGACCCTTCAGTTGAGCCTGCACCCTCTTGCAGTCTAGGAGCCCTCGGGGGATGTCTGACCAGCGGCAGTCGGACAACCTTAGCGCTGCCACGGAGGTGGAGGCGGGAGAGGCTCCCGCCACTGCTGCTGTGCTCGCCAGTCGTGAGCCTGGCTTCTGGCTTAGCTGCACTCCCCCTATAGGAGCGCACTGACCACCAGGGGGCAGCTCCTGCATTGAGTATCTGCCCTCTGGTGGTCAGTGTGTGTCATAGAGACTGATCATGCCACAGTTTGGTCAATTTGCATATTAGCCTTTTATTATATAGGATTGATACAGTGGCCCTGGAAGAACTGCTAGGATTGTCTAATTCAGCTGATTTCAATTTTTTTTTCTTCTTTTTCCAACTACATGTCTGTATAAGTGCAGATTTTTGTCATATAGTTCGACCAAAACAATATATTGCAACAAACTGAATGCAGAAACATGAGAATTCAGCTCTCTTCTGTTAAATAGGACATAAATGAGATTTGCAAAATTGTACAACAATGCCACTCTTCTCAATTACTTGTTTTGGAAAATAGAACTATTTGTCATTATATTAACATGTAATGGGATTTATTGTTCTTTTCGAATGAATTAATACATATTTTGAAAATGTTCTCAGTTTTAATTTCCATAAGGTGAATGTTGATAGATATAATCCATATAACCTTGGGTTCTTTAGTAATTTTTAAGAGTGTATAGGGAATCTGAGACCATAAGTTTGAGATCCACTGGCCTAATATGACAAGCTATTGGAGGACAGGGAATGTGTCTGTTTTACTTCACACATCACACTCAGCCCTAGGGGCCTAGTACAGATTATGTATGAGATTTATGATACAGTAGAAAAAAAAAACAACAACTAAAGAGCCAGTCAGGCAATTCATTCATTCTTTGATTTAACAAATGTTTACTGCTCTAGGCATTGGGAATACATTGGTGAAGAAAGCAGATGAAATTCTCTTTCTTGTGGAGCTTTCATTCTGGGTTCTAGTGACAATCCTATCTCTAACTCATTTGATCTTCCTGGGGCTTAGTTTTCCCACAAGTGAAATGGAGACCTTGGAAAGAGTAATGTCTAAGGGCCTCCTTTAATTCTATCATTTTATAAACTTTGACTGGACCTATCAATGTGATCCTACTAATTCACCTGAAATTTTGCTCTTCCTTGTCACCTAGACAATTTACTCATCTGTTACATCTCATTTTAAATGCCATTTCTTCAAGGAGATCTTAGGATACTGATCAGACTGGTAATTGCCTGTTCGATATCTGTCTTACCCAGTGGACTGTGAGCTCCCTGAGGGCAGGAACTGTCTTCCTTTTCACCATATTCAAGGAACACAGAAGAGATATCACTCTATTTAAAATTTTACCTTTCTCCTTAACACTTCCTAACTACCTTACTTCCTTTTACAAAAAGTCCTTGGCATTTATCTCTATGTAACATATCTTACTCAGTTATCATGTTTATTAGCAAAGATTGGGATGAGGGTCTATAATAATGAAAATTCCATGAGGGCTAAAATTGTCATAGCTCCAGTAACTAAAAGAGTACTTGGAACACAGGAAGAAGCCAATAATTTTTTGTTAAATAAATGTTGCTTGAATAAATGAATAAATGTTCACAGTGTGGTTGGATTTCTTTCTGAAATATACATTGTGTGAATTTTGAGCAAGGTCATGAGCAAAGCCTGTGATCTATAAATGATGCAAAATAAACTGACCCAGAGAGTAAAAGGCTTGTGACCTTGACCATTGTTGGACCATGAAGATGTAGTGGCCAAATGTAATTATGATTGGTTTGCTATTCTCTAAAGCCATTAACAAGTGTGAGGAAATTCCCTAGCTGGTTTTGTTCCATGGATAGAGTGTTGGTCTGTAAACTGAAGGATCTTGGGTTCAATTCCAGTCAAAGACATGTACCTTGGTTGTAGGCTCAATACCCAGCCCAGCCAGGATGCATGTGGGAGGCAACCAGTCTCTCCTCTCCCACATCCATGTTTCTCTCTTTCCCTTCTGCTCTCTCTAAAAATCAATGGAAAAATATCCTTGGGTGAGGATTAACAACAATAACAAAAATAAAAAGAAACATTAAAAACACAGGCTACATGAAAGAGAACAGAGTCTACAGGACATAAAACATAAAACCCTTCAAAAGCACCTAAATAACTTAAATAGATAATACTCTCTGAGAATAGAGTTTGCAAGATTGAGGGAAAGTTAAACAGCAAGAAAATTAAATAAGCAAAAACAACTAAATCATAGCACATTAAGACTTATAATCTAGTTAGGAAACAGCAAGTTTGAAATGCATAGCCATTGCAAATGCATACACCATGATGTAAAAAGAAAATAGAAGGATAATTAAATTTAAGCTGTATAGATTTAAGAACCATAATATAAACTGTATCAGATTATAAAGGAGAAGCAAGAACAATGTGAAGCAGAGGAATAGCTGTTCTTTTAGAAATAACCTTTATTTAGGACTCAGATGACTCATTAGAAAATTTTTAAAAATCAATTCCCTTCATATAACTTAAAAAACAGGGTTTTAATATAATAATTTAGTATGGAATAAACGTTTAGAGTCATTATAGTCAGAAAAACAGTTTTCTACTTTTCAATGATAATGTAAAGAGGATTTAAACATTAGGATATCCTCATACTGCTATATCAGAGCTTAATTTTTGAAATTTAATTTTTTAAAGTTAAACTTTACTTCCATTAAATTGGCTGTATACAACAAATTCTGAACCTTACAAGAGCATTATATTTATCGGAATACTAGTGGCCCAGTGCACATTAAAAGGGAATTAATTAGAGAAAATATTTTAATATTGCTATTTGCCCTTTCTCTATAATAGAAATGTCAGAGATTAAAGAAAATTAGTAAAACGTATATGAAAATCTTCCTCCTATCAGAGTCTGGGGTGCACCATGGAACCCAGAGTCGAGTCTTCAACCACCCACGTGCACCTCAAAATCACTTGAGACCCAAACCTGGACGGCCCCCCCCTCATTGGGCTAGATCCAGACCCAGCCGGTCCCACCCTGTCAAGACCTGCCAGGTGGGGGAGGGGGTGCAGCCTCAGGTCCCCTGGGTGCCAGGGCAGGGGGGCACGGCCTGAAGTCCCCCATCAAGCCCTGCTGGGCAGAGGGAGTGGCTTGTGATCCCCCAGCCTGGTGCCAGGGCAGGGGGAACAGCCTGAGGTCCCCTGGCCTGGTGCTGGGGTGAGGGCCATGGCCTGAAGTCTCCTGGCCCAGCACCAGGGTGGAGGGCACACCTTGAAGGCCCCTGTCAAGTCCCACTGGGTGGGGGGCACAGCCTCAGGTCCCCTGGCCTGGCACCAAGGAAGAGGGTGCAGCCTGAGGTCTCCTATCAAGCCCTGCAGGTGGAAGGGATGACCTGAGGTCCCCTGTCAAGCCCCATGCAGGAGATGGGTGGATGCACAGCCTCAGGTCCTGGCTGATTGCTCCTTAAGGCTCGTTAAGGGAACTTAGCCTCAGCTGTGGGTGAAAATTGACTGGAGTGATGGTCAATTTGCATATTCCCTCTTTATTATATAGGATTGCAGTGGTCTTCACAAATTATTTAAAAACTAGTGAGAATATTGGAACTGACTTGTCCATGTAATTCATTTAAATTAAATTAGAAATTATTTGAACTAGACATAATTTACAAGTTGAACAAAAGTTTTTTCTCTCTATAATAACTAAATTTAAGGAGTTATTATGCACTTATGAGATTCTAGGTTCTGGAAGTACAGATATGAACAACATACAGTCCCTGTCTTCCAAGCTGGTAGACTATAGGGGACAAAAAATGCCTACAAATAACTATAACATAATGAAATTTATGTATTTCATAAGAGGACAAAGCATAAAGGCCACATAGAAGATGTATCACTCATGTCTAATAATTCTTATAAACCTTTGGCAATAATCTTGATTCTTTGGTGACTTAGTGAATGGTGTTGACAAAAAATATATTGTTGACAACAGGTAAGCAAATTCCCTTTCCCCTCTAACTTCCTGTATGAATTCAGAGACTTAGAGATGGATGCTTACTATTTTTAACCTTCGGTGAGGGGCTACAGAACTCCTTTGAACTAATGCAGGCATACGATTGTAGGAATCCCGTTTAGCACACTGAGAAGCTGAGATGTTAGGCCTACCATCCCACCCATAATTCTATAATGAAGTATTTCAGCATTAGATCCATCTTGGAAGGGGTAAGAAAAATAAGCACAAAAGTAATCTTACTGTGATACTCATATTTCTCTCATTGTGGCAGGTAAGATGGATATGGGTCTTTTGATTCATTTCTTACTAGATCCCTATTGAACTTCTTACAGTAGATTCCCAAATCATCCCTGTTCCTATAGAGTCCCCAATCTCACCTTCTTTTGCCCACTTACAGCAGATGAGCTCAAATTCTATTTTACTGCCACTTTAGTTCATCTTGAAAAAGCATCTGCAACTTCTGCTTTCTTTTAAAATCACCTACCTACTGGTTTCCTTCTAATCAATCTGGTGGAAGTGTTCTTTCTTATAACCAGTGGGCATCTCACTACCCAATGTGAGGGATTTACTTAGTCATTATTCTTTTCTACCCCTGTATTTAACATTGGCCATTTAACATTAACCTACAACCTTGTTTTTGAAGCTACCTTCTTTGCTTTTTGTGACCATCCACAGTTTGAGTCTTCCTACCTCCGACTGAGCCTTCTCTTTTATCTCTTAGATGTGGGGTTTTCTCCAGTTGTCCTTAACTTGTTTCTACTAGATCTCTTCCTCAGCAATATCATCTACTCCCACAGTTCAGATCTGTATCTGACTCCCAAATCAATATCCCTGGCTCAATATCTTCCCAGATCGATACACTGGTGTTTCCAACAGAGTGCAGGATATTTGCACCTTCATTTCTTATGGCACATAATAACTCAACTGGTCCCAGTTTAAATATTTTCCTTCCAAAGGACATTTTCTTTCTTTACTTTTTAAATATATTTTTATTGATTTAGAGAGGAAGGGAGAGGGAAAGAGATAGAAACATCAATGATAATAGAATCATTGATCGGCTGCCTCCCATATGCCCCATGTGAGGATCAAGCCCATGCCCTGGTTATGTGCCCTGAATGGGAATTGAAACGTGATCTCCTGGTTCCCAAGTCGACACTCAAATCACTGAGCCATGCTGGCTGGGCTTTTACTTTTTAAATCCCTGTTAGTGTTTGTTACAAACTGAATGTTGTGTCCCCCTCAAATTAATATATTGAAACTCTAATTCCAATGTGATATTTGAATGTGCGGCCCTTTATAGGTGATTAGATTTAGATGAGGTCATGAGGATGTGGTCCGATGATGAGGTTAGTGTCTTTATAGGAAGAGGAAGGGAGACAGAGGTCTCTCTCCATCATGTGAGGAAACAGTGAAAAGGCAGCCATCTATAAGCCAGGAAGAGGGCTGGAACCTTGATATTGGGCCTCTTAGCCTCCAGAGTTGTGAGAAATAAAATTCTGTTATTTAAGCCAACCAGTCTGTGGCATTTTGTTATAGCAGCCTGCACTAAAACCTTCCTTTTCTTTCAGTTTCCATACCCACTTAGTTGACAAGTATTGTAGATTTAAGAAGTGTAGATTTGCAATGTCTCATGCCTATCTTCTCTAGTTTTGCCACTTACTAGCTATATGTCCTTTGGTGATTTACTTAACTGCTATATATAATGGTAAAGATGATGATGATGATGATGATGATGATGATGATTCATAGGGTTTCTATACTTAATATAAAACAGAATGCTGCCTGGCACAAGATAGTTACAGAAGTATTAACTAGATAACTGAAATAAAGTAAGATAAATGAATGAAGTTGGATATAAGATTCTACATTTAAAGGGAGAAATTCTGGCAGGAGATGATGATATATGATCCTAGAAGGAATGATTGAAGTCATGAATGACCAAAGAAAGTATGTAGTATATAAAAAACAGAAGGACCCCTGCATGGTGGGCTTTTTCTCTTATTTCAAATTCTTCAATTACCACATTTCATCAAGTCTAGATGGTTTTTTTCCCACAAGTTAAATGTCTCTACCTCATGGATAACTCTTGCAATTGATGACACATCATAATTTAATTATCAGCTCTTTTTTCCCCAGTGGTGCATATAATAAAGATGTCTTTCAGTTGACAGCGTCTTAGATTTCATGAGATATGAAAAGTGTGATCTCTTCTTTTGAACCTCTAAGACACCCTACATAAGCTTTCTCTGTAACGTTTTGTTTACTCTGCCTGTATTAGTGATGTCTGTTAAATACTACATTGCCAAGTCCCCAAGCGTCAAGAAAGCTCCTGAGTCTCTTTTTTGTTTCTTTACAAACACACTAACCAGTTCTGCTTGCAGAAGGACATCAATAAAAATTGCTTGAATTAAATTGGATTCCAAGCAGGATATTAATTGTTTTTAGAATTTCTGATACTTTACAATTAGCCTAATCAGTGTTCCCATTCTATAGTTAATTTGACATGAAAAATACCCACTTGTTTTCAGATTACTCACATACACCTGATTCAAAGCATCTATCACATGAATTCCTTCTGACATGAATTCGTGTGACCAACTGTACATGAATTCATATGGAATTGATTATATAAACTATTTCAAGAAAGCATATTGCTGGCATGCTTGGGAATATTTAAAAGTTATATTGAGAACACAAAATAAAATAAATGTAACTATTATAGTAGAAAATCTAGATATTATTAAGATAACTTTTTATGCCAATAGTAGCACATGGACCATGCTTTGGGAGGTATTGGCCTAGACTCTCCCCAAGGTCCCTGCCAGCTATAACAGCTCCATCTTCTCTGGGGAAGTCCTGTCCCCTCTCGAGCCATTTAGCAAAATATGTTAAATGAATCTTTAACTGGGAATGATTCAGCGTTAGCCCCAGGGAACGGAGTGTAACTAAATAAGCCTTCCAGCACCTCTAATGCCTGGGATTCCACCATCTTTATGCCTCCCTTTTGAGTGGTGCTGTTTGCACATTCTGCCTTTTCTGCAGCCTCTGCTTTCCTGCAGGGCCTTGTCTGCCCAAATCCTCCTCTGAGGGCTGTTTATGTTTGCTCACTCGGCTTGTCTTGTGGACTTGTCTAACTAAACTCCCCTTTGTGGGCTGTATATTTTGGCACAGTCTGGCTCTCTAAGGGATTCTTTTGTCCATTAACACTTCTTGTCTTGCAGTTATATCAGTCTTTGCTGCTCTTGCCTCAAGAAAATAAGTCCACACTATCCAATTCACTGTTCTTCTGTGTATTTCTACTTACTTTCTACACTTTTTACGATGAGCATGTATAATGTTTGTAATAAAAACCAAAAATTGTCGTTTTAAAAAATGTAAAGGGGACATCTGATTGCAGATGATGTAATAAAGGCATTTTAACTTCATTCCCATCCTTCAAAACCAATTGGCAAAAGCGAAATGAATAAAAAGCAGCATTAAGAAGGATGCCCACCCTAGCCGGTTTGGCTCACTGGATAGAGCGTCAGCCTGGGGACTGAAGGGTCCCAGGCTCGATTCTGGCCAAGGGCATGTACCTTGGTTGCAGGCACATCCCCAGTAGGGGGTGTGCAGGAGGCAGCTGATCAATGCTTCTCTCTTATTGATGTTTCTAACTCTCTATCCCTCTCCCTTCCTCTCTGTGAAAAATCAATAAAATATATTTTAAAAAAGGAGGCCCATTATCAATGAAATAAGGAAACAACCACAATACACCATAATTAGCACCATACATCATAAGTAGGACCCTTACAAAGTGTTAGGCTTGATTGAGGCAGAATAAAGAGTCACATTTTTGAAAGCTACTCTTACTAGCACTAAGAAATCCAGGAGCATAGTTGGGATACCAGAGAAATGGAGGTTGTTCCAATTAGAGACTTAGTTGCCTATCACAGAAAAGATTGAGTTGAATAAGAAACCAGCTTATTTCCCACTTTTATTGTTTAGCGCATGCACCGTAGGCAAGAGAGACTGGTGGTAATAAAGAGAGTGGTAAGCTCACCAGATGGTAACAGTTTCTCTCTGGATGCAGAGAATAGGAAGGCGCATACTTCCAGAGCAAAGGAAATATGAACTTAGTGGAAGGAGGTACAAACAACAAATCCCACTACAAATAGATCACTCTGATAAACATATCTATTCAGCAAATAAATGGCTCCAATCAAAGATGAATAATAATCAAAATTGGAAAAATAGAACTTTTATTCCTGGCTGACAATATTATGTGTATGTAGGAAATCCAAAAGAATCTAAATAAATTAAGAGATTTACCATATTCATGGAATGGAAAACTCACTGTTGTAAAGATGTTAATTCTCCCTAACTTAAAGTACAGATTTAATGTAATCTCTATCAAATTTCCGCAGGTTCTTTTGCAGAAATTAGCAAGCTGGTTCTAAAATTCATATGGAAATACAAAAGGCCAAAAATATCCAATGTGATCTTAAAGAAGAAAAACAAAGCTGGAAGAGACATACCACCAGATATTAGACTTATTATAAAGTTACTAGTAGCCCGTTGCAGGAAGATTCCTGCAAGAATAGGGCTTCCTGAGCCAGAGCGAAGCAGAGAAGGGAGCGAAGCCCACCTCTGCTCCCTCCTGTCTCTGCTGCCTCAACTCCCATCTCTGTTGCCTCAGCTCCCTTCTCTGCTGCTTCGGCTCCCTCCTGTCTCTGCCTCCTTGGCTCCTGTCTCTGCCACCTCAACTCCCGTCTTTGCTGCCTCGGCTCCCCCCCACCCCACTTCTCCCTCCCTTCTTCACTGTCTCTGCTGCCTTGGCTCCATTCCCCTCTCCACCGCTTGGCTCCCTTCTGCAGCACTTGGCTTCCTTTGCAGTCTTTAGTCTTTGCTCTCCTGTGTATGCAAATTAACCGCCATCTTTGATGGGTTAATTTGCATATGCATGCTCTGATTGGCTAGTAGGTGTGGCTTGGCTAGTGGGTGTGGCTTAGGTGTCTCAGAGTGATGGTTAATTTGCATATTACTCTTTTATTAGAGTAGATAGTAATTAAGACACTCAGAGTTTGGTGCAAGAATAGACAAACTAAGAAATAAAATGCAATACAACATTTATAAACAGATCCTCACGTATATGATAACCTGATTTATGATAAAGACAACATTGCAGAGCATTTGGGAAAGGATAATCTTTTTCAATGAATGGTGTTGCTATAACTGGATATCCATATGGAAAAATTTTTATTGACCTTGCCTTCTAACATACAATAAAAACAATTCCAGATGGACTGCAGAGCTAAATATGAAAGGTAAAGCAATAGCTCTTAGAGGAAACATAGGAGAACATCTTTGTGACAGTAGAATACACAAATGCTACTTAAACAGGACACAAAAAGCACTGATTAGACAGAAAAAATTGATAAATCAGACAATGTTAAAGTTAAGAACTTGTTTTTATCAAAAACACAATTAAAAGAGTGAAAAAGCAGGGGACTGTGTAAAAGAAAATATTCATAATACATGTATCTGTCAATGAATTCAGATTCAGAATATATATAAAGAAAATATAGTCAACTCAATAGGAAAATGAGAAAATCACTCAATTCATAAAAGAAGCTATCTAAATGGCCAATGAGTATAAACCATTGAACAACATTATTTATCAAGGCAAAATAAATCAAAACCACAATGAAAAACCAATACATATCCATGAGGATGGCTAAAATGGGAAAAAACAAACAGTATTGACAAGGCTGTGGAGAAACTGGAACTTAAACTGCCGGTGGGAGTGTGAATAAGTACTAACACATTGGCAGTATCTATTAGCTAAAGCTGAAAATATCATATTATGATCCTGCTTCTTTATTGCAAGGTATATGCTCAGTAGAAATGTGCACATATGTTCACCAAAAAATGTTCCTAGAAGCACTATATATACTAGATAAAACCTTGAAATTAAATGTCCTTCAGCAATAGAATGGACATATAAATTATGGTATATTCACACAATGGAATATATATACAAATGAGAATAAGCAATCCACTACATCCAAAAATATGGATGTTTCTCACAAGTATAATCCTACTAGAGGCCCAGTGCATGAAATTCATGCATGGAGTGGGAGTGGGGGTTGGGGGTGGTGTCCCTCAGCCCAACCTGCACCCTTTCCAATCTGGGACCCCTTGAG
>PVJC01018279.1:0-31520 GCA_004026665.1 Murina feae | reverse complement strand
GGGGCACCCATACGACTGTCAGCTGATTTCTCAACAGAAACTTTGCAGGCCAGAAGGGAGTGGCAAGAAATATTCAAAGTGATGAATAGCAAGAACCTACAGCCAAAATTACTTTACCCAGCAAAGCTATCGTTCAGAATTGAGGGTCAGATAAAGACCTTCACAGACAAGAAAAAGCTAAAAGAGTTCATCACCACCCGACCAGTATTATATGAAATGCTGAAAGGTATCCTTTGAGAATGAGGAAGAAGAAAAAGGAAAGTAAAAATTATGAACAACAAATATATATCAACGAGTGAATCTAAGAATAAAGTGAATAAAAAAATCTGATGAACAGAATAAACTGGTGAATAGAATAGAATCAGAGGCATAGAAAGGGAGTGGAGTGACAATTTTCGGGGGTTAAGGGTGTTGAGGATGCGTGAAGAGACTGGACAATAATTGTACACCTATGGATGAGGACAATGGGGGGGCAAGGTCAGAGGTTGGGGTGGGAATTGGGAGGAGGGGAGCTATGGGGGAAAAAAGAGGAACAACTGTAATAATCTGAACAATAAAGATAAACTTAAAAAAAAAGAAATCACTCTAAATAAACAAAAATGAGGCAGGGAAAGAAGAAGATTATAAGGGTACAGTGAGTCCTCTCTTAACGTTGGCAATAGGTTTTATGGCTTTAAGCAAAATGACAGACAACAATACCAATTGTACCAAAGGCTGACAGAAATGCGAGTTAAGTTTCTACGTATCTCATCAACATTATAACAAAATGATACTGAACTAAATATTGAGGACCTGCTGTGGTAGGTATGTAACTGCTAAATTTCAGCTATCATGGTAAAATGCCAAAGTATATTGTCCAAATGACAAAATGACATTGAAAAATCAAGAAATGAAGATGTAATGACATTTAGATTTATGGTTATAGTCATAATATTAATTTATGAAAAGTAATATCAGAAGAGAGGGTAGTGTGCCCCTCTAAGAAGTGGGGTGGTGGGGTCAGGTAGAGCAAAAAGTTTTTTAATTTGACATACACCTTTTTCTACTATTTGAAGTCTTAAATCAGAAATATGTATTATTATTACTATAATAAAAAATAAAAGAACCACAAATTATGAAAATTTATATATCCATATATATGCCTATCTATGTGTATACATCTGCATGTACAGACACATGTTTACATGGAAACATGCATATATGTCTATATGCATTCTTTGAGATACTTTTTCCTTTAGGGTGTTTGTAAAACTCATATAGGTACCTATTTTCAAACAACTAATGCTGTCTTTTGATCAAGATCTGTATGATTTTTTAAAACTTCTAGCTAAAGATCCTCCTACTGCCGGTGGAGAAGGGAACATGCCCTGTTCACTAACATTCGCGGAGTAGCTACAAGTACCAGCAGACATGGTGCTAGGCTGAGGCACAGGCATGAGTAAGTCCAAGGGCTTCTGATTACCACGAAGGACAAAAATGTAAACAGCTGAACTATTATCACAACACAAATGCAGTAAGTGGCCAAACGAAAGGCCGATTCAAGACTGAGCAGAAAGAAGCACCAAATCGCAGGTGTGAGCTCTTCCTGGGGAGAGGAAGGATGTGCTGGAAGGCAGAGAATTGGAAGTCACTTCCACTTGCCCAAAGGGTTGGGACCCAAAAGGTCGATTCTCCCCATCCGCCATCCTGCGCCAGCCAGATCAAGGCCAAAGCAGAGCCCAGTGTCCAGGCACGAGAGAAATCCTTTCCCAGCCTCCGCTTCATGGGAGCCGGGTTATTTTAGGAGCCAGGGAACTAGAGGATGTTTTTCATCTTCCTAGAATATAGGTCCCTGGACGTCTGGGCTAACAAGTACATCCTATTCCTGCTCAGGAACATGCTTCTGAAACAAGAGGCACATGAAAATACCTCCCTAGCAACCAGTGAAACAGCAATCTGGTGCTGCCATTTCTTATTCATGAGATTGGCAAACTTTCTAAAGACTGAGAAAACCCTGAGTTGTTGAGGGCGTAAGGAAAAGGACACCTCATTCACCGCAGGTAGGAGTATAAACTGGCTTCACTTCTTGGTAGGGCAATTGGAAGCATGAATAAAAAGTTCAAATGCAAACCCTTCCACCCACAGCTCCACAAGGACATATGGGCAAGGATATCTTTGCTCAGGGGTATATAGACAAAATGCTCACAGAGATGCTCACAGCAGCAGAAACTTGTCAATAATCTAAATGCCCGTCAATAAAGAAATGGTTCAATCAACTCCGCCGAATCCATACTGGGGAGTATGATGTGCAACAATGAAAAAGAATAAGGAAGATCTCTTTGTCTGTCATGGGTAGAATGGTACATGAAGAATGCAAGTATTATAATAGTACAATGTAATCTTATTTCTCTTTTTAAAAATCTGTGTTTGTGTGAATGCAAATGTATGAGAGAAGGGTTGTCTATTTTTTGTTATCTAAAATTTTACAATATGTACTTATATTTGACTTATTAAACTTTTAAGTGAAAGAAAAAGAAAAGTATTTTCATGGCAACAGAAAGTTGAAAGAATTTTTAAGGGAGGAGAGGTGTAACTTGGTGAGTTCAGCCCAGTCTAGGTGCTGGTCTTCAGACTGACTGGCTAAGACGCTTGATTATATCATAACCGAGAGTGGTTTAGTCTCTCAGCAGCAAGTTCAAACTAAACTTGCAAGAGACTGAAGGAGAAATATTAGTGTCATTGACAGCAGGGTCTCTACATCTTAGTACCATGACATTTGGGGCTGGACAATTCTTTGTTGTGTGTGATGGGACAATGTGAGATGTTTAGCAACATCAGGCCTCTACTCACCAGGTGCCAGATGTCACCACCAGCTGTGATAACCAAAAATGTCTCCACATCTTGCCACTTGTCCCCAGTAGGGAAATTGCCAGAATTATCCCAATTTATAAACCACTGATTTGTTGCAGTGAGAAATATAAATGCCAAGACAGCTAGGTGCTCACTGCAGGAAACAACATGGACAACCAACTTCTAAAGAAAGGTTGTTGGCAGAGCAGGAAATCAGGACAAAGGCAGCTTATTGTGTGTGTGTGTGGCGGGGGGGGGGGGGGGGGGGTAATGATTTAAATATTCATTGGCATTGCCCTGGAATAGCCTGGGGACCCCCCCTCATTCCAGGAAATACCTGTTCCAGGACAGAACCTTGGTTGGGCACTGCCATTGCCAGCTCTCTCCCCTCTGGCCCACACTGATTCATTGTTCTCCTTCTGATCAACACTTTTCCCCAGAGACACCAATGCTGTCAATTGTGTTAATGCTTCTCAAACATCCCAATCAACTTGAACAGCAGGGCAGCATCAAGCCATGGACGCAGGTGATCTCTAAGGGAGTCAGAGCCTCAAATGCTGCCCCCCGCCCCAGTACATTATTTCTTTGAAGTTGTATTCCACCTTAAAAGTTCCTGTGATTTTTCCTTCTGTTCTTTGTTTTATTGATACATGCATATATGTGCTTGCTTATTTGTTTTAACAAGAAGCAAGTAAATTTCCCCAATAACCTTTGGAAAGGCACACAAGTTTATCTTGTTGCTTCATGCACTCCCAGGCACACTCCAAGATAAAAAGAATAGACAACTTCCTACTCTTCCTTCATCTCATTCGAAAAGAATATGTCCATGAGCTGCAATAAGGTTCACAGAAGTCACTTGGGAAGTCCTCTCTCTCTAGGGTGCATCCACTCCCAGGTCTAAGGAAAGCCCTTTCATGGCTGCCGGTGGCTCACAGCTTTTGCCGCAGCCGAGCTCCAGCCACATCAACAAGGGAGTGACGCTGTCTTGGGGCAGAATTCCAGTTAAGATAACCGAGTGGCTTGTTTTGGTTTCAAGTAATATAGCCTCCTGAGATTTATATTTTTAGAGAAATTTCTCATAGCCAGAAAGACGGGAAGCTCTATTTCTGAATCCTTGGGATTTCATGTTTTAATTTGAGGGGGTGGGGGAGGATCTTAAATATAGAAGTCTATTTCAATAACGGCTCCTTTACAGCATGTATCAAGACTGGCTTTTGCAGAGGACGGTGACGTATGGATTATAAGATAAAGATAAACCATGGCAGGGGAGGTGCTCTGCTTGCCGGTCTTCCGAAGCTGGAGGGCTGGACCCAGCGGTGCTGGGGTGGCTGCAGTCAGGACTTCGTAAACCTCGTGTCAGTGTCTTCTGGAAGCCTAAATTCACTTCTAGTCCCCATCTCTCCACTTCAATCCCTTCTTTATTTATTTGCCATAAATACAAAATCTGAGAAAGAGCAGAACCCGACATAGCTTTTCTCGTCTGTTTCTTCCCAGAACTGGGATGGAATTTCATGTTTCACTGATGCCTCCCTTATCCAGTTCTATATGTGATTCTGATGTACTTTCATCCTTAAATAGTCTCTTAGTAGAACAAGATTTTTTTTTTAACTTTTACATGTTCCTTTAAAAAAGGCCAAGAGAAATGGGCTCTGCATTTTCACCTTTTCTCCCCTCCAGAAAGTTTTTCAAGGACTCATATCTCAATCCTACTGGGCTGGTGTGGCTCAGTGGTTGAGCATCGACCTATGAACCAGGTCGTGGCATCTTCCCAATCAGGGCAGATGCCTGAGTTTGGGGCTCAATCCTCAGTGGGGGGCATACAGGAAACAACTGATCAATATTCTCGCTCATCATTGATGTTTTTATCTCTCTTTCTCTCCCTCTCCCTTCCACTCTAAAATAAAAAATTAAATTACATTAAAATCTTGATCCTATTTGTCCTTTTACCATGATATCTAGGGAGGGAACCAAAGTGAGGGCAAATTTGAAGCCCTCTGGAGAGACGGGTTTGTGGAGACATAACCATGTTGGTTCCTGCAGTTTCCAGGCCTGTGGAAAAAAATGCTCAGTCTCGCCAAGGAATATTTATGCAGAGGGGAGGCAGGGAGAGAGGAAAGGTACAGTTCTGGGAGATCGTGTTCCATGTTAAGAAATGCAGGCTCAGCACCAATTGGGTGGCAGGCCAGAACAGAAAGGAAATCCAGCCAGTAAGAGAAATCAGGAGGGAAAGGTCACACCATCATGAGGATGGTAAACGTCAGCAGGAAGGGTGTCCGTCTGGAGACAGGCACCTTGGGTTTGAACCCCAGCTCTGCCAGTATACTAACTGCAGGTTACTTAGTGGCTCTCGGCTGCAATTTTCTCATATTTGTGATAATAGCATTAATTCATTCTGTAAATGTTTATGAATGTGTAGTTGTGTTAGGAAAAACCATCTCTCCTACTGTGTCTCCTTTATGCTCATATTACTACCAGACTCACAACACTGCCAACACCAGTTGTGTATGTGTTGGCGGGGGGGAGTTTTCCCCACAACAAGCAATTCTGCAACCATCTGTAGGATCACCTGGGTGTCCTACAATTTAATTCAGTTCTGACACTACCTGGAGATAGCATCAGATTCCACAGCTGAGGGCTCCGGCCCACAAGACAGCCCTCCCCCTACCCTCTTCAAGTGCCAATCACAAGTAGTAGGTCCCAGGTTACCCACAACTTCAGTCCAGCTTGGCTACAAATCAGAGGTTCCCAGGACATCCTCCTGGGATTTGATTATTTGGTAGAACAATTCATAGAACCCAGGAAAACAACTACTTATGCTACCACTGGATTATCTTTAATTACCTCTGATGAAGGGTAACAGATGAGTAGCCAGATGAAGACATGTATGAAGTAAATCTGGAGGGTCAAGCACAGGAGCTTGTGTCCCTATGGATTTGGGGCATCATGCTCCCAGAACACGAATATATTCACCAACCTGGATGCTCCTCAAACGCTTTACTACTGGAATTCTATGAAAACTTCCTCACAAAGCATGATCAATTATTAATTAGCTCCATTTCCAATCCCTCTCCCCTCTCAGCAGGGTAGCGGGTAGGGCTGAAAATTTCAAACTTCTAATCACGGCTTGGTCTTTCTGGTGACCAAGCCCCAAACGGGAGGCCACCAAGAATCACCTCATTAGAACTGAAGATGTTCCTAGTGTTCTTATCACTTGGGAATTTACAAGGGTTTCAGGAGCTCTGTGCCAGGAACCAGGGACAGAGATCAACATGTATTTTTCATATTATCTCATATATGCCAGGCACTCTTCTGGGTGCGAGAGGTGGGGAGGAGCAGCATAGCCACCAGTCTTGGGGAGTTTACATCCTAGGGAGGAAAGACAAGCAATAGAAAAATATACAGAACAATTTCCATAATAAATTCTATCAAGAAAATAAAACAGAACATGGTATGATAGAAAGTGATTATGGGGGAAGGGGTGGTAAAATATTAGAAGACAACTGAGCTGATACATGAATCATGGAAATAAACTAGCCATGTGAAGATGAGAAGAAGGGTGTTGGGCAGAACCTAATTCAGAGGGTATTTCATAAGGACTCAATGAGATAAAGTGTGGAAAATCTTAGTACAGTACCAGACACAACAAATATAAGTTACTCAACAGCTGTAGGCAGCCATTGTGATTCAGAGGGCTTGGGAAAGTTCCCAGAGTCAAGTCATAGGGAAAATGAGAGAGGAATTGTCAAGAACACTGGGCAGGAAATTGCAGCTGGAGAGTTGACTGTATAGCCTCAGCCATGGAGAGCAGATGGAACATGGGAGTTGTGGGGGCTGTGAAGGAGACCAAGGGAACCTGGAGAGCCCACAGCCCACCTAGAAGGAGAAGTCAAGGTACACTCCATTTCCTCCATTTATCCTGATCCCTGTGACTTGAGTTTGCCACCCTAGCCTGTGCATTCCTCTCAACTCACTCTACCCGTTACCTCCCCTCCCACACCCGGGCTGCCTCTGCCCAGCCTGTCCTGGAATCTTGGGCAGGAGGTGGACAAGTCAAAGGCCATCTGTCTAATCTTCCTGTTTTATACACTGATAAAGAAACTGGGGCCCAGGAAGGTGATGAGATTCTAGTAGGAAACACAGTCTTGGCTGAAGACTGTACCTCCCCTCCCCAAGAAGGTTGTCTTCTTCCACCGTGGCTCTCTATGTCTGTCTATAGCTCAAGAGGTGGCATGCACAGAGCAGTAGGAAAGAGGGACACCTGCCCAGCCAACCAATCCTGGTGATTCATGGGGACACCCGTGTCACAGTGGGAATATCCCCCACACCCAGAGAAATAAAGCTCTAATACACCTAGGTTTTCAGAACTGTCAGAGGTATTTGGGGGCAGGTTGTGGGGACAGAGAGGGGGGACTTGGTGTTATCACCATCAGGGGTACTGATTGAGCAGGCCATGCACACATCCAGGCAGGACATTGGAGCGCAGCCCTGGAAAGCAAGTCTGACTGAGTGAACAATTCCATCCAAGAGTGTTGATGGTACAGCCTCAGGCACACAATTGCAGAGGAGCCCGAGAAAAGTAGTGACACCCATTCCATTTGAAAACTGCTTTCACATTCCTTATCTCAGACAGTTTACAGAGGAGACAACCATGGCCCTAAGAGGTTGACTGAGATGTTGTGACTCCCTCGTGCACTCCTCTCTTAGAAGCCAAAGCCCATGGTGTTTGGGGATGGCTTCTATTTGTGGGGAACAAAAGGATCATGCGTGAAACAATGAGAGAACAGAACACCATGCACAATCCCAGGAGGACCTGCTAGTCAGGGCTCTGGACTTTTGAACAACTTCTAAATGTAATTTCTGAATGACACTGACTCTTTCATCTATAGGCTTTTGTAAATACCATTTCATCTACCTGAAATCCTATTCCTCTCCCCACCATGATTCTCACTCACCTGTCTAAATCCTATTCACTGTGTCACAACTTAAATATCAGCTCCTCCAGGAAGCGTGCTCTGACACCCACGTGCTGGTGTCCCATGCATGTGCCTCCTTGTCACCTCTTAGAGCATTCATCAACCACATTGTCCTATGATGACATTACTGTGTTTCAGTCTTTCCCATTGAACTGATGGCAGAGGCTATGGACTCAAAAAGGTACTCACTATGTTGTCATTTATAGACACATGCACAGGACCAGAGCCCTCTAAGAGCTCACAGTGTGATGGGGAAGCTCACTGCCCAGGATGTTTATTCTACAGTAGACTCACCCTGAGAGCTCAAGGCCTCTTATGGCTCGTACTCTCTCTTTTAGGAATGTCCACCCTCCTTCACTGTCAACAGCTCCATGCTAGTCAGATGAGATCTGGATAATGCCAACCCCTCCGGGAGCCAGCCAGTTCTTCTCTGCAGACTGGGCACCAATCCATCTAATTTCTCTTTTCCGCTGGCATGAGAGGTCCAAAGGCAGCCAGAAAATTGGTCTGGGGAATGTGTGTCCTTTCTAGGCCCTTGGGAATAGATCTAAAAATCTGATCCAGGGAGACAAGCTAAGAGCCCTATTTATTCCCTATTTATTGGCGAGGATTCCTTATTTTCACTCAGCTATCTGGGCCCACCTGTCTCTTCTCTCCCATTCTCCCAGTTCTTTATCACCATTTGTAGGTTAAATTTTATCTTTAACAGTAACTCTATGTATTGGCTACAGTGAACATCTTTTGGGGTGTCTGCCCACTTTACACGACTCCTGAGGCATACCACTTATTGGCATACCTCATACTCTGTCTCCTCACCAGTGTTGACTGAACCAGGATTGGACACCTGGGAATTGGGGCTAAGAGAGTCTAGTTCAGTCTAAGCTGGTCTCTTAAATAGAGGTGATATAATTAAGCAGCTGCATGATACCTTCTCTTACTGGGAAACATGGAAGGCTGGTCGTCAGAGAAAGAAAAAGAAACCAGAGACACTAGATTAAGATGTCTAGATTGTTTTTCTCATTCCTGGTTGTAGCTTCTTCCTGAGACCTAGTCGTTTTCCTTTCCGTAGTTACCTCTTCCACATTCAACAGTTATTCACTGAACACCTACTATGTGCCGAGCAAGAGGGTCTAAGCACTTGATCTAAGTGACAGAAAAAAAAAAGACAAAATCCCTGCCCTCATAGATAGTACAATATAATTAATCAAATAATGCAAACTAAATATATAATCACAAACTGGTTTAACTAGTATGAAAAAAGGACAAGGTGATTTAAAAATATATATGTACCAGAAATACCTCACCTAGCCTGGTGAATCAAGGAAGGCTTCCCTGAGGGAGTGACATCGGGGTGAGTTCATGAGACAGAGAAGCACGCATGGGATGGCAAAAGGATTCCTAAACCAAACCAGTGCAGCAGTGGCAGGGTTTCAGAACAGAAGCGACCATGGGAACGCAAAATTAGCCGTCAACAGGGAGGGAGTCTGGGAATTCAAGTGAATCTTATCTAGATCTTAAAAAGCAAGATGATACTTGGGTCCATCTGATTTAACTGGTTGGGTGGTGCTTGGGCACTGGGATTTTTTAAACTCTTAGGTAATTATAATGTGCAGCTATCGTGGAAAACTGCTGACTCCAGTGACAACTAACGGACAGCGAAACCATGACTTGTAGATCCCCAATCCTCACGGTTATGTAACTTCTCCAGCATTATCAACTGGTCCATTCCTGTGATCAAACTTTGCATACTCTGTGTCATACTGATGAGGCTCCTGCCAGATGGCATGCTGGGAATTTAGACCAAAAAATAAATAAAGAGAGTGAACCTGAATCAGCCCAAGGTGTGATCCAGGCTCACTGAATAAGAAAGAAAAGCTCAGATTCCAGGGGAAACAAATACATATAAGAAAGGGAAGGAGGGAGGACAGCTGGACTGGGGTAGGACTTACAAAACTGAGAACAATTCTCCTTAGCCACCTAAACTCAGTCACAGAATCCCAGGAATTTAGGAGGCAGAAAGCCAAGCAAGGGCACCCCTAGGGTCTTGCATGAGAGCCAGAGAGAGGTGTAGTGTCAGTGGCTGCAGCAATGATGTGCTGGTAAATGTTTAACAATCCACAGTCAGAGAAAAGCCCTGGTTTGTTGCACTTGCTAATTTCCGTGGTGTAAATGCTCCTACTATGGCTGATTTCAAGTTACCTACGTGACACTGTTGAAAGTGGAACTGGGAAGGGACGTGCACAACTGGCTCTTGTGAGCTGGTGTGAATCAGCTCTGGCACACCCCTGGCCACAGAAGTAATACCCCCTCTCTCCTCCCCATCAATGAGTTTTGTAGGCTGGGGCCATCCAGGAGCTGTGGGGATGTAGCATTCACATTTATTCATTGACATAAGAAAATAAATAGCACTTCGGTTCATTAACGTTCTAAATGTGAGAAGGGAGAAGATTATTTGTCCTCTAGTTTCCCTGCCTTCCAATGAGGATGAATCCCAAAGAGGATGTATTTAGGTAGCAGGAGTAGTTACTGAAGGGGGTGGGAGAATATTTGGGGAAGAAGGAGACATGAGGTTGCTTGTGTTGAAAAGAAGCTTTGGGAAAACAACAGAGATGCTCAAATGTTTTTAAGTTTTCCTATGTGGTATGCAATATTATCATCCAGCTTTCCCTAAGAAATCTTCAGTAAAGTTGCATTTATCACCAAAACTATTGGAGTTCAATTTGGTTTGAAGGAGGGACCCAGTAAGGTGCTGAGTTGTTTTTAAGGTGGACAGAGTGAGAGGAGGGGCTGCCCAAAGGGTCACAGCTACATTCAGGTTAGACGGGAAATAACAGAAAGACCACAATAACATTAACAAGCACCAACCTTGTGCCCAACTCTGCTCAGCTCACTTTATGAATATTAATCCACTTAATCTCACAACATCTCTTGTGATAGGAACTATATAGATTAGCAACTGATCTGAACTCAGACAGGCTAGTGTATCTTTTTATTTTTATTTTTAAAATATATTTTATTGATTTTTTTATAGAGAAGAAGGGAGAGGGATAGAGAGTTAGAAACATCGATGAGAGAGAAACATCGATAAGCTGCCTCCTGCACACTGCCGACTGGGGATATGCCTGCAACCAAGGTATCAAACATGGGACTCTTCAGTCTACAGGCCGATGCTCTATCCACTGAGCCAAACCGGTTAAGGCTGGTATATCTTTTTAAATAAACAGTATATACTTCAATATAGAACATCTCAGATCTTTATAGTCAGGATGCTTGATCAAAGATTCAGATATTTCCAGGAGAGCTGGAAACTGATCACCCCTTTGGGAAGCTGTTTGAAGTGAAATGAAAACCTTACCTTAAGGGGGGCGCCAGACCTCCACCAGGGAGTTGAGTATTTCCTTTCTGGGGCTCCTGAAATCATAACAGACATGCCTTGTACACCAGCTGCAAATAATTCCATTCAACAGACACTATGAAGCACCTTTTGAAGGCTGCAACACTGAGGATGACAGTCTCATGCATCTCACTCAGCCAGGGGGAGGGGACAGGAAGTGGAGTGGAAAAGCAAGTATTTCCTTAACTATGTGACAGGGAGAGTAAAATGGGTGCATGAGAGGCACATCAAAGATACAGCTAAGCATGTGGCATAGAAATCACGATAAAATTAATAGGCTGATAAAGTTAGGTCACAGCTTTGAGGGATTCCAACAGGCACAGGTAGAGAGAGTGAGGGCATTTTGTAGTGAGAGAAACACCCAAGCTAAGGTGCTGCAATGGCATAGACCAGGGCAAAGAGTGGAACCGCGAGCATGAGGAGAGAGCACACGACAGAAATCAGATACTAGTCTCAGGGAGCTCAGTCTTCTTCACGTTGTTTTATAATAATAAGCCATGATATAATGATAATAAAGTTATTATGAAAATCTGAAAAGTCAACAGGACTATTTTAATTTTGACAAAATAAAGAGCACCTGAAAGTAAACATAATCATACTTCTATTAACCTTGATTCTAATAATTAACAATCAACGGTTCACTGAGGTTTAAAATTTTAAAGGCTAAGCATACTCTGAACAGATTTGTGACTCGATGCATTTTATAAGTATCTCTATTGCTTTCTCCTGCTCCTCATCTAGATTTTTCCATCTTCCTTTGCCAATTCCTCTCCCGCTCCCCCTCCCGCCCTACCCCCTACTCAGTTCTTGAGGTTCCATATCAAAATTTGTCCCTTCTGTGCCAGGCCTTGGGTGTCTGAGATGACCCTAATCGAAGCTCAGGTGATAATGGTTAATTATGATCTTCAGTGGAAATATGTTGGCTTAGAAACCAAAAGTGCAGGCAGTGGAGAATTTCAGGCCAATTAGAGAGATTGGGGTGGGGTCATCCAATTCTCCTCTATCACATCCAAAAGGAGACTCCTTATTCCATCTACAGGGCTGGCATTGGTTGGGAAATTTCTTCAGGAAACCATAGGCCAAATTTCATAAAGGAGGGGGTAGAACATGGCTAGAGTGTCCTCTATGCCCTCTTGTGCCCTGGTCCCTGTTTTCCTTCCTCCCCTGAGGAAATGCAGAGATGTTTTTGGAATGTAACTAGATAACTCAGGCTATCAGGTTACATTTCATCTGGCAATCCAGACAGGCTGCATGAGCCAGGGGAAAAGGAGACCAGTGGTGGGGGAGGGAGGAAAAATCCACAGGGGAGAGCAGAGTAAAAAGAAAGGTGATGACATGAGGAGCTTCTGGATGCAAAGACCTGGAAATCTGGACCCAGCAGGTTCAGCTTCCGAGCCAATGTTCTTCTGAAGGCCAAGGGCACTGCCAACAGCCCCATGGGAATCTCCAGAATCTCCTAATTGCCTTGGCCAGGGGCCACCACAATTCATTATCTCTAGACATTTCACTGTTTACAGAGCCCTTCCAGACAGAATGCCTCACAACTGCCCTGGGGCAAGGACAACTGCCATTACCATCCCTGATACAGATGAGTAAACTGAGGCTGAGAAATCCAGTGATTTGCTCAAGGTTATGCAGTGAATGAGAAGGGAAACTGGAACTTCACTCAAAGTCCACTCATTTGAAAGTCAATCTTCTCCCACCTGCCCCTTCTTCTCCACTATCATGAACAAATGACTACCCAGAATTCTCTCTGATGCCAATGAGTTGATGTCCTCTTAGAAATCTACTATAACGAGTCTATGGTACTAGGCAATGTCATAGGAAATAAGGAGATGGGGGGAAATTATTCTGTCTCCTCAAGTTACAAGCTTTAGCAATTTTGAAATAATTATTCAGAGCCTTTTGGCCTATGTGCTTTCAAACACAACCATGAACTCCACTCTCCTACACTCATTCATTCAACAAATATGTCTTGAGCACCTGCTCTGTGCCAGGCCCTGTCCTAGGTATTAAGGTTGCAATGAGGACAGGACAAATTGCTCTCATGCAGCTCATATTCGATCAGCAAGAGATAAATAAGAAACCAGGAAAATAAACAAGTGCGTGCTAAACTAAAACAGACACAAATAGAGCTTCTCCTGAGCAAAAACAAGCTCAGATCACGTGAATATCAAACTGGGCTTCAAAAATCAGCCTACAGTCTTCTAAATTAATACCAAGAGTTTTTTATTTACCAGATCATATAAAAACAAGTTCCTTTATTAGAAAAACCACACCAAAAAAAATCACATGAGAACTTAGTCAAACGGGGATGGACTATTACAAGACATAAGGAAAGAGGTTATTGCTAATAATCCACAGCTCCACCTCCAAGGCTGTAATGGATGCAGAGCCTGAGAAAAGGGCAGATTCTTTCAAAAGTGGAATGATCCACGAAGATGACATTATTGTTATGACTTCAGGGTCGAATTGGAGACTCTTGTAAATCAAAATTAAATTACACTTTCATATCACAAACAAGGATTTCAGCTTCCAGGGTACCAATATGTGTTTGCTCAGATGTGGCTTTTATATTTCAAAGACAATACCATCGGAAGCTAGCCCAGCCCAACCCACGGAGAGTGTTCTCTTTTTGAACTTGATGTATTTGACATTCACTGTGCTTGTTTGGCAATTAACCAACCACGCACTGTCTGTGAACTCAAATTGTTGTCTTGCATTGTTCCTTATCTCTTCCAATGTTAAACTTCTCATGCAACAGTGCTTCCTCTACCACTGGCTTACAGGGATCACCTCTCACCCTTGTGCCGTTTTAACTTTGCACTATAATATAGCCTTCATTTAGTCCACAACTGGTTGAATGCCCACTATGTGCTGGGCATTGCATTTAGACACTAAGCAAGTAGTCTTCTTGGAGATTTCAGCCTACAGAAGTAGGTAGACATTAGTCCTCACTCAAAGGAGCCTACAGTTATACATTACAGATCAAGACAAGTGCAATGAAGGAAAAGAATTAAATTCCATGAGAATGGATTATATTCAGGAAACCTGACCTAGACTGGAAGGAAGAAAAGGATTTCCTAAGAAAGTAGAACTAGAGCTGAGATGGGAAGCAGAGAAAGAATGTGCAAAGGCCCTGGATAGAGGGAAACATGGATCAATATGTGCACTGCACAAATGTTTGCACTATAGACCAGCACTGGGGCCAAAGCAGAGAGAGAAATGGGGAGGAGGGGAGCAAGGCAAGAGACTTAGGTGGGTCCTTGCATATACACCTTTGATTTATGTAATTTTATGTAGTGTACAATTTTATACTCACATCTATATATATAAAAACCTAAGCAACCATTACGACTGAACAACCAGAACAACCAGTCGACCAGTCATTACGCTGTGCAGTGACCACAAGGGGGCAGATGCTCAATACAGGAGCTGCCCCCTGGTGGTAGTGCGTTCTCTCAGTCAACCTCCAGTGGTTGGCCAACCTCCCACGGTCCCTCCCCCCAAACCCTCCCCTGCCCTCCCCCCCACCCCCTCAGCCAGCAGGCCCAAATCAGCCCGGCCCTGCTCAGCCTGCCCTGATTGGGACTGGGTGAGAGGGCCCCGATCAGCCAGGCCTAGGGACCCCACCTGTGCACAAATTCAGGCCTCTAGTATACTCTATATAGAGAAAAATGTTTAAAGGAGTTAATGACAAAAGAAACACTTTTTAAACTCTTGTTTTGACAAAATGCTGATAATTGTTGAAGCTCAGTGATAGGTACATGTGACTTAATTATTATACTTTCTATTTTGTGCATGTTTGAAAACAATGATGAATGCCTACTATCATTAGTTAATATCTCAAAGCACAATACACACTTAGGGTGAGGTTTGTTTTCAACAATAGTAGATGTTGTTCCACATTCCTTATCATAACTCCATGAGGTAGTTAACTATATTTGCCTGCATTTTACAGATGAAAAAAGACAGAGAGGTCCAATACTTGTGTAAGGTCACACAGCGTGAATGATGGAGCAGACTATATTCAAGATAGCAGGGAATAAAGCACACTACACCATAATCAACAGACTTGAGTTTGAAGCCCAGCTTTACCAGTCAATATCTATGTGGCCTTGGGCAACCTCAGAGCCTCCATTTCCTCCTCTGTGAGGAATGAGATGATCTCCAAGGCTCCTTCCAGCTCCGACATCCTATGAATCTACTGAGATATAATCTTCCATCCATCTCTCCTCCACTCTAACTACACACTTTCCCTTAAACACAGTTTAACTAGCCATTCTGTGCTCTAGCTCAAAGAACAGGCACTATTTTCAAAGGACAACCTGCTATTACAATGGTTGTGTTTCTTTAATTCTTAACCTGAAAAGGCTGTTCTGGGTATTCAAAGACTTGGGTAGAAAAGAAATAGCAACCTGCTGAGTGGACAGGGCAATTCGAAGTCACGCTGGTGTGCTATAGCACTGTGTTGCCATAACCAAGGCTTGGGAGGCTTAGGGCTTCAGCTGTTCTATCAGCTGGAAACTATTCGTGTTTCTCAATTCTCACAGTTACCCTGCCTTAGGCAGAATTATTTTCCACATAGACACAGGACAGGTGGCCTGGGATTCCCACATAGCGCCCAGGAAATGGTAATGACCTTTCCAGAAAGGACATGCCTTCTTCTACAACCTGGAGGAGTCTTCCTCTGAAGGCTGCCTCTTCTTGATTCATCTCAAGTCTGCTTTGATCACCCCATTAATAAACTATACCCAGCTCTGGCCATAGGGGTCATAAATCTCAGTTTTGCCACTTATAAAGAACAGCACCTTGGTTAAGTCAACTAACATCTCTAAGCCTCAGCCTCCTCACCTGGAAAATTGATATTATAGTGCCTTACAGAGTCATTGAAAATATTAAATATGAGATTATTATGTGGAAACATGTTTAGCATAGGGTTTGCATTCTTTATGCATTCAATAAATATTTATTCAATCTGTAAGCTGGGAGGGAAAAGTCAAAGATTTTATGTCACTCAGAGAAAATTATTTTGGAATTTCTGCAACCCTCAAAAGTAACTAGAAATGTAATTCCATTTATTCATGCAAGTCTTTATTGAGTGCCTACTATATAGCAGGCTTTGTTCTAGGCACTGAGGAGAAACACATGAATAATACACACAAGACCTTGCTCCCATGGAACTGATTTAGGGTAAGCCATTTGAACTTTTCAAAAGTTTAAAATCACTAACCCTGGTCTCAGTGGAGGGCAGCCACACACTCTTGCGATACTTTCATTGGTGGCCCTATAAGAGAGTCCTTTCCAGTGCTACAAGGACTATAGCTTTGTCTCAGTGTGACATTTCTAATGTTCTCAGGTGTCCTTTCTTGCCTGAGTGGACAGGCAGCATAGTGTAACACAGCCTCTCTCTCTCTTCAAATATAATCCTCAATGATCAATGAGGAAGAGTTCCTTGTCCACACAAGTTCAAGAAACAATGAATTGAATCAAGTTCAATAGAGTTATTGGCTGCAGGCCTTCTTAGACTTTAGTAAGCTAAGGTACTTATGAATCTCAGAAAGGATTACAGTGTGAAGCTTTTGACCAAAGTCCTGCTTTGTCCATGGAACACTTCTTTATTAGAGGTATAAGGTAAACCTGACCTTTTGAAGCACACATTTTCAGAAATGCTGGATCCTTGGAAAGAAGTCAGAGCCCCCAGTTCTGTACCCAGTATGCCACTGCCTCCCTCTATGATCTCAAGCACATCAAGTTACCTCCTTAGGTATTGGTTTCCTCATCTAGAAACTGTATTCATGGTGTTAACGTGGGGCGGGAGAGTGATGGTGAGGAGGCAGAAAGCTGAACCACTTCACCTCAAAGCTATCCTTCAGGAGAACCAGTTTCTCATTTGGAAGCCCTGGTGCACAATCAGACTTATGTGTTCCAGCAGCTTCTCAACACTCCACACCCTATGAATAGGATAAGTTCTTCATCTATCCAAGGATCACTCCCATTTATTCCCTTCAATCCCATTAACAGCCTCTGTATTATATGGCCCACCAGTTTTCGAAAGAATTTCTCCATAGCTAGTCAGTTGGGGCCTTAAAGATGCTCCAGAACAAGCAAGAGTCAGCCCAATATCTTCCAAACTACTTCTAGAGGACTAAGTGAAAATTATACAAATGGGGAATGATATATACATGTGTATAGAGAGACAAAGATTATATATATATATATATATATATATATATATATATATATATATATATATAATTGATATATATAATCCATCAAGAAACAGAGAGAAGGGAGCCTGAAGAAAATACCATAAAATGGTAGCAGTGGTTTCCTCTGGGTCATGGACAATGGGTGACTACCATTTTCTCATTTAAACTTTTCTTTATTTTCCAATCATCTGTCAATGAGCATGTATTATTTTTATGATATAACAACAAAACTAACTCCTCCCCCTTTTCTAAAGGGTCATCCCTAGTGCAGGGAGTGAAAGAAGCCTTCCAGCAGGAGTGCTCACATTGCCCCAGCAAAAGTCCTCTGCGTTCCTGTCTCCCATTACCTTGGCTTACCTCCCTGATTCCTAATCTTCAACACCAACTCCTAAGCAAAGTTTTTAATAGCTCCCCAAATGAGTTCCTGGCATTCCCATGTGACCTCCTGCTATCGGCTTGGCAGGTCCTAAGGCCTCCGAGTGGCCACATGTATTTGTGCAGACTGTCCAGTGCACAGCTCCAGGAGTTACAACAAACATAGGTGACCCTATGAAGGATGCCTCCTGAGTTGTGCAGTGCACAATTCACACAGCCATGCGTGGCAGCCCAGCCTGATGCCCTGAGCCATCAGCATGGTCTTCTAAACATTCTGTGGGGTGAAGTCTGCTCAGAAGATGGCGGAGCTGGGCTTGGGAGGCAGTACACCTAATGCACCGCAGTGTGGGCTCTGAAATTAAACCGCCTGGTTTATACACCGCTTCTCCACTTAGCAGTTGCGTGACCTCAGAGAAATTATTTCACTTCTCTGTTAATACAGCTTCAGTTCCTGTAAAATAAGATAACACTAGTACCTACTCCCCAGTGTTGTTCTGAGGATTAAATGAAGTTAAAATATAGAACAGTTAATCAATTTCCTGTCCCAGGGTAAGTGCTCAATAAATGCTAATTATTATAACTGTGATTTCCTCTGAAGTCAACAGAGAAATCTAGAGACAGGGTCTTCAATGCTAATTAAATTTTGCATTCTTATTTAGCTTTAACTGGGTGAGGTGAGGGGGAGGCCAGCGTGGGGATGACTTCCATGGGGCCAGATTGGATCATGGGTGTTCACCAAGGTGGCATAGGGTTCAGAGAGTCAGAGCGCTCAGTTCTACCTAACAGTTAACTCAAAATGAGTGTCTTGTCAACATATGACAAGAGCACTCATCTGTGCTCGCAATGGGACAGCTCAACCACTATTTATCTTCTATATGACTCTGTTATGAGAAAAGTCCCATGGTGACACATAGTTGGAAGACCACTGGGATTATAAAGAGTCCAGATCTTGGAGACAAAGGTCTGGGATTAAATTCTGGCTCTGCCACTAACTAGCTATGTACCTTTGGATAAGTCAAGTAACCATGCTGAGCTTCAGTTTACGAAAAAATGGAGCTACAAATACCCATTGCTGTGGACTATTGTAGGAATTTTAGAGAATCTTATTAAAGTGCCTAGCAATGAGCTTACAGTCAATGCTCAATGCATGGTATTGATAGTAATTAGGTACTATAATTGGTTGATCTGGGACAGAGAAATAGTCTCAATGAGTAGGAGGATGGTAAGGGCAGAAAACATTTTGAAGGAGACCCGGGAGAGGGACTGTTAGGGGAATGTATGGGCAGAGGTCACCAGACAGCAAAGTGAGAAGTACAGGGAGGTTATAGCAGGGACCAGGTGCTGTGGAAAGAGTACTGAGAGCCATAAAAGACAAGTGGTTCCATTACCAATGGTGCCAAGGACCCCGTGGCCTAGAACCCAAGGGCTGGCTGGAGTAAGAACCACCTCTAAGACCTTTCTCCCAGAGGGGACATTTGCCCAGATGCTGGCCTAATACCAAGACCCTTGGGTTGGCTTCTTAAGCAAAAGGGCTAAGACTCTTGAGCAAGTTCATCTGCTCTGCTCTTCCATCACTAGATCAGCAACCCCTCTGCCTCCCACCCACCACCTCCCTCATCTCTCTCCAGAAGGCCGAGTAGAAACATTCTCTAGAGCTGCCTCTTCTTGCAAAACCATGGGAAGGAGGCTCTTAAAAAGCAAATATTTGGTCTCATAAACATGTCATAAATCCATAACCAGTTCTCCACATTCTTTATGTTTTTATTGATGTATCTACTATTGTTGCACCCTTGACTTTGAAACCACATCTTCTGGGTCCAAATTATTAAGAAGTGGCTGTTCACAAGAGATTTTATTACTACTTATTACTTTTTTGTCAATGGGGTGGTTGCTTCTTTTTTATTTACCTCCAAGAAAAATATATTCCCTGGTGCACCCAGACAAAATGTGATATTAGATATATTTTTATTTTTCTGCAGAAGTGTGATATTGTCTAACCTAAATCTCCCAGGGGTCAGCTTGCCTTAAGGGATTCAGAGTAGTGTCTATTGTGTGGGAACTACATCAATTTTCTTCCCTTAGAATGAATGAACTCAGGACAAGTGCCATCTGATTTCCAGCACACTCCTTGCAAATCTATAATAATAAAAGCATAATATGCTAATTAGACCAGACAGCCAAATAACCTTCTGGATGACCTTCTGGACAAAGCTAGGGCTGCAAGGGCTGAGCTTCTTGCACGAATTTCATGCATTGGGCCTTTAGCTCTATCATATATATTCATGAACCACAAAAAGGGATGGGAGCCAACTTTTGATTAACCAGCCTTCAATCAACCAGAACTCTTAGTTAACCAAAACTTTTGTACTTGGCTTTAAAGAAAAAGACTAAGAACGTGGAAGAAAGAAGCTAATACTGGGAGGTTAGCTTTAGAAACAAATGTTCCAGTTGCTTTATTTCGAGCCAATACTTCAGTAGGAGCTTACAGGGTGCCAGTCACTGTGCTGAGTAGCTTACATATATTATCTAATTTAATCCTTACAATAACTCTTGAAGGAAGGAAGTACTGTTATCATCCCCATTCTACAGATCAAAACCTGAGGCTTAAAGTAGTTACATAAGTTGCCCAGTCACAGAAGACTGACCTTGAACCCAACACTCTAGCTCTAGAATCTACAGGCTTGACTTATACCACATTATTCTAGGAATCAATAAATTCAGGTCCAATGCCTACACATTTTACAGGGGCACCTAGAACTATAGTTGAGGAAATAAATTCCCAAGGAAAGGAAGGGGTTGTCCTGTGGGCACCCAACCAGCAACTGACAGAGCTAAAATTTGAAACAAGTTCACCTGCAGGACATTACCCAGAGGTTGCACATTCAGAAAGACGACAGCCAAGTTCCTCAGTTTCCAGGAGAGGCCTCTCTACTCTTCCCGGGGATCATTAAAATAGGACAGTGAGACCTTGGCTTTGGGGCAAATTTCCAAGAAGAAAATTTGGAGGTGAGTAAGTTAGTCACTTAATTAACTTTTTAATTTATCAGTCAAGTAGCAGGACCTAATTGAAGTTTCCCTTAGAAATTAGATTCCATAACCAACATAATAGCTAGCATTCCATAAGCACACACAATGTGCCAAGTTCTATCCCAAGTAATTTAAATGTTTTAACTTAGTTAATCTTCATACAACTTGATGACATGGAACTGATAATATTATTCCCATTTCATAGGTGATAAAATTGAGGTGCAAAGAGATTAAGCGCTCTGCTAAATTTACCAAATATTTGTCCAACAGTGCTTCCACATATATTTTCTCATTTGATGTCAAAACAAGCTTATAATCACAGGCAAATTTTATTATTTTTATCACCTCTATTTTAGATATGGAGAACCAAGGGGGTTGTATGTATGTTTGTGTGTGTGTGTGTGCGTGTGTGTGTTTAATTGACTTCAGAGAGGAAGGAAGAGGGAGAGAGAGATAGAAACATTAATGATGAGAGAGAATCATTAATCGACTGCCTCCAAGCTGGAAACCTGGGCCTGTGCCCTGACCCAGAATTGAACCATGACCTTCTGGTTCATAGGTCAACACTCAACCACTGAGCCACACTGGCCAGGCTGGAGAACCAAAGTTTTGCCTGGACCCTGCCACTATTAAGCTATGAAACTTGAGTAGGCTCCTGACCACTCGTGGCCCCAATTTGGGGGTCTATAAAATGGTTTGGGGTGAAACTGGATTCTCTCTAAGAAACCCCTAGCTGGAATACCCAAGATAAAGAGAGATGGCCTTGTTCTCTGGAATGTTCTTCCTCTACAGCTAACAAACCTGAGATCTCTTGGCTTAAGCACAGGGAGCTTGGCACTTCCTTAGCGGTTCTGAATAATTATGCAGCTTAATTATCCATGTGCCCAAGGGCAGAGGAGAGAGGGTGCATTTTTACGCAGATCTAATCAATGGCTGCTTAGTTCAGGATGAAGCCTCTCTGATGGTGTAATAGCTCTATTTCCATGAGCACCAGATGGATGATGAGGGGCGAGCTTCCCTGGAGATTCGCGTTGAGGGAGTTCACTCATGAAAAGTCCTGGGGACATCAAGGAAAAAGCCACGCGTTTCTCAATATATTCCCCTTTAGTACAAAGAGGGAGCTGGGTACTGCCACCAGGCTACTCCTCTCAAGGTCTACAGCAGCAGGGAGACTCCCCAGTCACACATGCTCGGCAAGATCAGAGGCTGAAGCCCTCGTGGTTTTCTGAATATCTTTGTGATGTTTAAAATTATTTTGTAAAGCATTCAACTCTGCTTATATTTAAAAAGGCACTGTGTTCTGCAGCATTTGCTTTTAAAATAAAAGACGGGAAAATAAGTAAGAATTAACAGGCCTCCTGAGTGCTGGGTGACCTGTCATGGCTTTGACACCTGACATTTGAAGAGTGGGGAGCAGATGAAAAATAACACAGCAAGGCTTTCACTGACTCAAAAGGTTCATGGAACTGGGCATTTTTTCAGAAGCTATCAAACAATTAAAATGTATCCAATTTGGAAACCTGACTTTCTACCTATTATGAGAGTGACATTTTTTTTTTCTACCCAATCCTAAATCTCCCTGGTCTAGAGAACTCCCCACTAAGAGTGTTGGGTAAGGTAGAGCCCACCTCCACTACAGAAGTCTAAAAGGCCAGATACTCTCCCGCCTTCCTTTGCAATCAACTCACAGCCAATCAGTGCGTCCCCTAGGCTTTCAATCAGAACCTGGTGATACAAAGAAGGAGGGCCAATGGAAAAGCATTCTGGTGGGGCCACAGCAGTAGCAGTAATGTCTGATATCCAGGGACATGATGGCAGCAATGGCAATGTCCTCTGGTCAGGAGAGACATCATCAGTGTCCTCAGTCTGCTTTTAGACACGATTCTGGTCCCCATCCCGCCAGCCACCTTGCCTCCTTGATCCATCTGATTTTCTAAGCCTGGATCTCCCGGGTGATTCTGTGAATTCCCCAAAAGCCTTTCCTTAAATTGCTTTTCTTCTTAAATCAGCCAAAGTTGGTTTCCATTGTCTATAAGTAGGAAGTCTGGTGATGTACTAGTTACATGATTGGGGCAGGTTGCTTAATCTCCCTGACCCTTAGCTTCCCGGTGTGTAAAATGGGGGTCATACTCCCAGGTCTTTCATTATTTACTCAATAAACATGTAATTATTGAACATCTACTAGCTGATAGGCATGGTCTAAACCCTCTGGGAAAGACAGACACTAACAAATTATCATAGAAATAACTTATTATAATTGTGAAAGATTCTATGAAAAATTCATGGCAGGATTATTTATAATAGCAAAAACAAGGCAAATGTCTTATCAACTGATGATGGAGAAAGAAAATGTGGTATATCCATACAAATAGAATATTATTGAACCATAAAAAGGACTGAAATACTGTTACATACTTCAAGATGATGAACCTTGAAAAAATGATACTAGGTGAAAGAAGGCAGGCACAAAAGGCCATCTGTTCTATGATTCCATTTAGATGTAATGTCCAGAACAGACAAATGTGTAGAGACAGACAGTAGGTTAGTTAGTGGTTTCCAAGGGCTGGGAGGAAGGGAGAATTGGGAGTGGGTCATTAAAGGTTACAGAGTTTAACTCTGTGATGAAAATGTTCTGGGATTAGATAATAGTGATGTTTGTATAAATCTATGAATAAAGTAAGAGCCACTGAATTGTACACTTGAAAAGGGTCCATTTATGGTATCTGGAATATATTTCTAAAAGGGGCTCTCATTCGTATTCCAGCCCTCATCACTGCTCCCTTGGTGCTGGGCCTTCTTTCTCTCCTAATGCTAATAGTCTTCCTCAATGCTGCTAAGAAGATCGCCTCTGGTATCCCGAGATGCACATGCTTCTGGCTCAGCAGCCCCCTCAGAAAGACCTTCCCTCTCTCAAGGTCTCTCCAGAAGAATTCCAGAGAAGACCTGATTGGCCCGCATGCCTATGGATGGATTAATCACTGTGCCAGGTAGTGACTATGATTGGCTCAGCCTAGTTACCTAGCAACCCCTTCGGGAAAGGAGGCTGGCACTGCCATTAACAACCCCACCAGAACCACACAGACAGGAGAAAATTTCCCCCAAAGGAGGGACTGTTATAAAATGGGGTGCAGGGGGTGGGACAATATGCTTGACAACCAACATCTGCCCTGCTTCACTGGGATCACTCCAGGAACCAAGCTGCCAGAAACCCTCGCTAAAGGACATCCAAGGAAAGACCTAAAGAGTAAGTGGAGCCCGGCCAGTGTTGCTCAGTGGTCGAGCATCAACCCATGACCAGGTCACAGTTCGATTCCCCGTCAGGGCACATGCTCCATGACAGGCTCCGTCCCCAGTGTGGGGCGTGCAGGAGGCAGCCCGTGGATGATTCCTTCTCATCACTTACGTTTCTCTGTATATATCCCTCTCCCTTTCTCTCTCAGAAATCAACAAAACATTCATTTTTTTAAATATATTTTATTGATTTTTTTACAGAGAGGAAGGGAGAGGGACAGAGAGTTAGAAACATGGATGGGAGAGAAACATAGATCAGCTGCCTCTTGCACACCCCCTACTGGGGATGTGCTCACAACCAAGGTACATGCCCTTGACCGGAATCTAACCTGGGACCTTTCAGTCCACAGGTCGACGCTCTATCCACTGAGCCAAACCGGCCAGGGCAAAACATTCATTTTTTTAAAAAAGTGCAAACTAGTGAAATAAAACCCAGTCCCTGAGGAAGAGTGCTACAGGCAGAGGGAATAGTTCACAGGGGATAATACGTGTGAAAACGCACCAACTTTAAACCACTGAGTAACCGAGTTCTTGTTCTAGGGCCCAGGCATCCTGACCCCCAGACGAGGCTTCCTGTGCCCTGGAGAGCGGGGAGCGACCAGCCGGCCTCAGCCATCACTGAGTGAGCACCTTGCCCGATTCCTGAGACGCTCCTGCTGCCTCCATCACGAACAAAATAGGTGCCGTCTGGCACCAAAAACAACCTCCAGGCCACCATGGGAGTGCACACATGGACAGTGGTCCCATAAAATGACAAAATCCCCACTTCTTAGTCTTGACCTCAGGCCGTGGTGACGTCACAGCCATCCTGCCGTCCCACCTGACATCCCAGCACAATGCATTGCTCCCTGGTGATGCTAGCACGAACGAACCTACTGGGCCGCCAGCAGTGCAAAAAGTATAGCACACCCAAGTATACGCAGCACGTGATGATAATAGACAGTTCTTTCTACTTACAAAAGAATTGATGCAAAACGGCATTCCTGACGCTGGCAGCAGCCTCATCCTTCTTGTGTTCACTGCATCTCTTGATTGCCTTGTTTTCTCTTGTACTGGGTGTCAGCTCATGCTGTTTTAGAAATTTAGTGCAGCCTAAGCGTACGTGGTGTGTAAAGTTCCATAGTGCCCAGTGAGGTCCTAGGCCTTCACGTTCACTCACCACTCACTCACTGATTCAGCCACAGCAACTGCTGGCCCTGCAAGTTCCATCCATGATAAGTGCACTATACACGGGTACCATGTTTTATCTCTTATACCATACTCTTACTGTACCTTTTCTATGTATAGGTATGTTTAGGTTCCCAAATATTTACCTTTGCATTAAAGTTGCCTACAGTATCCAGTACAGTAACATGCTGTACAGGTGGTAGCCAAGGAGCCATAGGCTAATACCATGTGGCCTGGGTGTGTGGTAAGCTAGACCATCCAGGTTTGTGTAGGTTCACCATGAAGTTCATACAATAAAATCACCTCACAATGAATTTCTCACAAGGTATCCCCCTCGTTAAGCAGCGCGTGACTACACTATTTTATGCCTAGTGCTCTACCCCTCTTCCCAAGGAAGAAACGTCCCATAAAAGCTGCAAGCAGATGTTAACAGTCCTCATTTTCATCGAGGTCTGACTGTGCTACAGGACGATAACATCAGCTCAAGCACATCGCTTGCATTTTGGAACACCTTGCGAAGCAGGTTTGTTTTATTTTCATTTGAAAAAGGGAGAGGAGGATTTTGCAAGACGGGACTGATACAGAGGCATAGTTTTTACAGGACTGAAAGACGGCATAAAAGTCATCTACCCACTCATCTCAAAGATGGGGAAATCAAGGAATACTGCAAGTCTTTATGCCTCGGTCAAAGCCACACAGATGTTCCTGTCCCCTAAGCTGTCCATGTCTGACTTAGTCAGGACCCATCTTCCTGCAAAGGAGAGAAGCCAGTGAAAAATCCACAGGCAGGGCTGGATCAGCTAAAAACTTGGAGAGGAATAAATAAATGTTTGGTGACTGCATATGCTAAAGGATTATAATTTGATGACAGCCAACTGGAAAGATTGAGTAACAGCAAAATTCTACTACATGCCTGTAGAAATCAGTTTTCTCATATGTGACATAGAAATAATGTATCTTGCCATAATAATGCTAGAAGGAAAGTATATTTGCCTAAGTTTCTTAGGTTAAAAAGACTTTTAAAATAGCGTGTCCTCCCCCCCCCCTCTTATTTTGTATTATTCCTGGCATGACTTCTTCCTGGAAGACTGCATGTGAATCAAACATTTGTAGATGTAATTGATATAAATATTACAGGAACCCTTGCTTTTTCAAGAAACACCACTGCATATCCTTTGGGAAAATTAAGGCTGCTTCAGTAGAATAAATAAAATGGTCATTTTATGCTTCAATAAAATGAAATCAGATCCTAATTTGTTTCCCACAGGGGCCCAATAGGTTATAAAATTCTGCTCAAATAGTTTAACTTAATCAGTTTAAAGAAGAGATCAGTTACTGAGGTGTGGACAGAGTTAAGGGAGTCTACAAGAGGTGAAGGCAGCAGGAAGCAGTTGCTACCTCTGTGACTTAGGGGCAAGAGGAGGAAAATGATTTTGCAGAATCCAATGAGAGCTGAAATCAGCGCAGAGGAGCTGCTGGCAGGAACCAGAGTTGTGGAAGGGCTAAGCCCAGGGTGCTGAAACAAGGAGGAAGAGAGGAAGAAATACTCTGAGTTGTCTCCTCTCACTATTTAATCTGTTGCAGGTAACTTTCATTGACCAAACCCAACAGGAAACCAGAGGACAAGGAGCCTGGGGGAGGTGGTTTGTGGGGCTCTGCCTACCTGGAGGACACTGAGAGGGACCTGCAGGATCCACCACTTATGCATCCACTCAGCATCCATCGTGTCCCTCATTCAGATGAAGAGACTCTCATCCCCAACGTTACTGAGACACTAAGTCCCATAAACTGCCATATCATGGTAAGGAGATGTCGGTACAGTTGCACTCTCCCTCACAACCTCCTAAACTGTAATATACCCTTCACTCCAGGTAGCAGAGAGGCAAGCAAACAGAGAAGATATGCTACAGTCCACACTTCAGCTGCTGGTCATGCAGCAAAAATCTATAATCCTTCTTCCACCACCGTTCCACCTTCTCTCTACCCTCAGCACCTCAAATGCCTGGAATTTTGTTATCTGATAGGATAAAGTCAACCTTTCATTTCCATAGGATCAGAGCTCTTAGTGACCCTGAACATGCTGAGTTGTCACACTTTTCCACTAACCATTCATATTGTATACTAGCTGTACCCGGCCACGTGTTGCTATGGCTCAGTCTGGTTAAATGGAAAAGAAAGAAAAAAGAAAGCGCATGTGTCTAATATGTTTAATTGCACAATGCTTGTGAGTATACAATGTGTCCTCCCGGGCGGCTCCCCCTGGCACGCCACCAACCCTGCCCTGCCCGGCTGGTCTGGCCTCGCACATGTGTGCCTCTGCAGCCTAGGCCCCCGAGTGCCGGCCTGCACCCCTGCTCCCCACGCCCCGCACCCAAAGCAACCCAGCCGCTCCTGACTCTCGCTAGCAGGGGCCCTCACTGAGCTGCCCAAAAGTCTGAGGAAAAAGGAGCCAAGGGAGCTCCCCGCCCTCACTCACCACATTCCCCGTGAGCCCTCGGCCGAGGGAATGGGGGGGACCGCGACAGCCGCCCGCACCCCGAGCCCCAGCCCAGCTCTGGCCTGAGGTTCAGCCCCATGCTGGTTGATATTTTGCAACATGATAATTGGCAGGAATTCCATCCCTAGCAGATCGAGTGAATTATAAAATTCTGTTGGATAATTAACCACTTAATCTGCTTCCACAACAGTGTTGATGGACTTGTATGTGACTGCCTGGCTTTGAATGTTAGACTGAATAATATGGTTAAGTTCGTAGAGTATTTTGCTTTTATGTCCAACAGATGGTGCTGTTTTTCAAAAAAAAAAAGCATGTTTTTACCTGTCACAGGTGTGACATCTATATAACGTAGGTGTATAAAAACATGCATGTATTCGAATGAAATGTTGTGTCAAAATTTTAGAGAAATCAGTGAAGAACTTTTGGAGATTTGAGATTTTGAACAAATGAACATTTACATTTTTATTTACATATATGAGAGTAGTAAGAAGTGACCCAGTGAGTCTTCTGGGCTCTGGATATGGTTCTTCTTGCCTTCATTGGGTAGCAGTAACCTAATTTCCCCTATTAATGAGGACCAGTTGTTTTACTCAATACAGTAAACTTCTGTCTGCTTATTGGTTCAGTGGCATGAATAGTCTAAATAATCAAGAACAATTTCAACTTCAATGGAACCATGTCTGTGCTTCCTCATGGGCCTCCAAACCCACCAACCCAAGATTTCAGGGATGGGAAGCCAAAATGCTCTAAGTGAATTGTTAGGTGTAATGGTCTAAGGTGAGGTGGGGCTACTGCCATCTCCTTCCTTATTTCCAAGACCATGCATTCTGGAAATGGAAGAGACACTGTGTTTACTGAATTCTGTAGGACAGGAGCCCCCAACTTTGAGGATGTTATTTCCTGGCGGTCTTTAGATGGTCATTCCAGGTTCTGTCAAGCTTCTGAGTGATGGGTTACACAGTAAAATCAGCTAGCCCTTGCTGGCTTGGGCTCAGTGGGAAGAGTATCAGCCTACGGACTAAAGGGTCCCGGGTTTGATTCCAGTCAAGGGCACATTCTTGGGTTGCAGGCTCAATCCCCTTTGGGGGGGCATATAGGCGACAGCCAATCAATGATTCTCTCTCATCATTGATGTTTCTATCTCTTTCTCCTTCTTCCTTCCTCTCTGAAATCAATAAAATATGTATGTATATATTTTTTAAATCAACTAATGCTAGCATGGACCCAGCACTAAACTTCTTTTGCCATCAATGAGTTCCTTGGTTACTTAGAAGTTATATTATGTAGGACAATCAAGGTCCCTTCAGACTGCACAATGGCAGCTATGTTAATAACTAGCCAGCTATATCGCTGGTCCTGAGTCACTTATATGGAAGAATTTTCTTTCCAACAGCCCCCTTCTCTGCCCTTACGCTCCCTGTTGCCCTCATGTAACTTTCAGGAGGCCGAATGGTGTCATAGGAAGAGCCCTAGCTTTGGTTCAAAAGTCCTGGATTCAAATTCCAGCTCTGCCCCTTGTGAGCTGTGTGATTCTAACTGTGCAAGTTCCTTGTGAATAAAATGGAGATATATACCATGTAGAGTTTGGGGGTGAATTAAATAAACCAATAGGCACTCAATAAATATGACTGCCTTCCAGCTAAATTCCACATCTGAAACATCAATCTCAGAAACAGTTTTTAACAAAAGGGGTACCTTAAGGAACTTTATAAAATAGCACCACTTGAACTTTCTCTGGGCTTAGGCTTACTGCCCTGATGATGCTCATTCCATGGTTTTATAAGCAAAATCTACAGCTCTAAGCTTTTCAATTCCTCATCTTTTGCTTTCACACATGGACAGCTCAACATTCTTTTCTGTCTCAATATTTCTAAATCTGCCAGTTCTGTGTAAGCTAAAATCCCCTGTCTGGGCTTGAGTCCAGTCTTCTCAGCAGATGATATCTTTGGTAAGTCCTAATACTTACAAACCATCCTCTCTGTTCTAATTCAACTCTTGGCCCAAGTGCACACATAAGCACATGACATTCAGGGGCTTTACAGGAGTGATGGGTGAAGGAGACATTACATGTTTGTGTGTAATCCAGTCTCTGAATACTTCTCCTACATGGAAGTTCCACACTGTCAGGATTAGTGTTTATAAGCAAGAAATTGACTCTGACTTTCCTAAGCACAAATATTTTATTGGAAGACTATCAGGGTCCATAGCATCATCATGAGGCTAAAGAAATAGGCATGGAAAACTGAGGTGGGAGCTAAGAGAGCCTAAGAAGACCAGACAGCAAGGACCAGGGCAAATCTGCTGCAGCAGAGACCACCTGGGGTCAATACCGCTCCAACCATGCTGGCCACAAATGTCCTCCAACAAGGAGCCACCAACCTCCAGTCACTCTCCCCTCCCACCAGCTTAAGGGAGTGTGTGATCCCTTAAGCTTGTCACATGTCTGCCCCTGGCTAGACCACAGCAGGGAGGAAGATCTGGTCCCTTTAGGTCCTGTATTTGAAAGTAAGCACAACCTTCAACCAAGACACAGGAAGGCATCCCTCTGAATCAGGAGGCTAACAGGAGGTTCTAACTGAATGGACTAAGCTGGCAGTTGGACCTCCATAGTGTTGCCACAGTGCTGGGAGAGACTCCTGCCACAGCCACTGCACTCACCAGCTATGAGCCTGGCTTCTGGCTGAGCGGCACTCCCCCTGTAGGAGGGCACTGACCATTAGGAGGCAACTCCTACATAGAGCATCTGCCCCCTGGTGGTCAGTGCACATCATAGCAACTGGTCATTCCACCATCAGTTGATTTGTGTATTAGCCTTTTATTATATAGGACTAGAGGCTCGGTGCACAAAATTCAGGCATGTTTTCAGCCCTCAGCCTGGCCTGCACTCTCTTGCAATCCAGGTAGGGTCCCTAGGCCTGGCCAGTGATGAGAGCCTATCAGGGCTTTCCTTCCCCTGGCTGCCAGCAGCTGGCCCCACCCACCCACCCACCACAGCGCTGCCAGCTGGGTGGCCTGGGCCTCCCTTTGTGGCCACTGGCCAGGAGACCCCGCCCACCCACTGCCACCAGCCAGGTAGCCTGGGCCTCCCTCTTTGGGGCAATGATCATGGGGCTCTGTGATCAATTGCCCAGTAGAGGGAGGCCCCGCCAACCCGGCCAGGTCTTTGCATTTACAGGCCTCCTCCCTCCCTCCCTCACACCGCTCATTGATCACCCCGCCAGCTGGTGGCCTGGGCCTCCTTCTTTGGGGCAATCGATCGCGGAGCCCTCCATCAATCACCCTGTAGAAGGTGACCTGGGCTTCCCTCTGTGGGGTGATCATGGGGCGATGGCGGGGCCTCCCGACCAATCGTATCACACCTGCCTTGGCTGGCCTGGCTCCAGTACATGTCATAGTGTGGTCGTCCAGACAGTCATTCTGCTGTTTGGTAGTTCGGTAGATTTATTATTATAGACTAGGGGCCCGGTGCACAAAAATTTGTGCACTCGGGGGGTGGAGGTCCCTCAGCCCGGCCTGTGCCCTCTTGCAGTCTGGGATACCTCGGGGGGGATGTCCGCCTGCTGGCATGCCTGGCCAGCCTGGGTGAGGGGCTGAGAGCCATTTTCAGGCTGCCCACAGCCCCTTCAGGGTTCGTGCACTGAGGGGTGGGAAGGCTGGTGAGTGCAGGCCTGGACGATTCCCACCGGAGGGCCCACGATTGCACACGCCTGGTGGGCCCACACTGCTGAGGGGACACATCTGGCGCAGAGTTGGGT
>PVJC01018278.1:0-31510 GCA_004026665.1 Murina feae | reverse complement strand
AGTGCACAAATTTTTGTGCACCGGGCCCCTAGTTAACAATAAAAAGAGAAGACTATCAAAACATTAAATGGCGACATATGCAATTTAAAAACTAATACAGTTGATTTTGGTGAACTAACTGACAATTCTTATTATATGATCACATAAGCCACAGTATTAATATCATAATCCTACCTTCAAAATTCAACAAAGAGCAGAGTGGATATGGTAGAACAGCTGCTGAGAGCTTATTTCTATTCCCTTATCTCAACTACATGATTCAATTATATTAAGCACTCTAGAACAATAGGTATTGAAATATGTTTTTAAAGGCCCAGTTTTTACATGTGGGCATAATTAAAATACTGAAATCAACAATTTTGGTCCCTTCTATAGTCCCCCTCCCCCTGCCCCCTAATTCTCAGGATTCATATTTTGTACCTATCTTTTCAAATTGATTTTGAGTGCTTTTTATTTCCCTAGATCTATTCTGGGAAATATTTCCCAGGTACATTGTGAACAAGAAACACAAAGTTTATGTTATTACACACTTCATAATTTAATTGAAAAGACAAAATAAATTTTTAAAATGGGGGTTCTGGCCAGAATAAGTGCTGTGGAGAAAAACACAAGGCAAGCAATGTGTTGTGGGATGGTAGAAAAGCTACTAAGTCAGCAAGGTTGGCCTTGGTGAGAAGCTAATATCTGAGCAAAGGGCTAAATGATGAGAGTAGGAGCATTACTTGCTGGGAAGATGATGTGCATAGGCCCTAAGGTGGAAATGAGCTTAGAATAAAATAGGTACAGGAAAAATGTCCAACATGCAAAAGAAAAGAGCTTTTGGGAGAGCAGGAGATAAACACCATAAAGTCATTTTGGCTATTGCTAGACCTCCATTATTCACTACTTATGAACTAAGCAAGCACCAAACATATTATACTTTCCTCCTGTTTTAAAATCATCCCTAGCATTTGTTTCCTTAAACATCATGCCTTTTATTAAATAACTCCATAACTCTTTCATATAAATTAGGGGCTTCTTTTTCACTAGTCTAATTAGCCGTATGGACAGTCAGAGAAATGAGAAATCTAAAGTTATTCTGGATCAAGAAACCTCTCTTTCTTAGAGATTTAAAATTTAATAATACATAAATCAATATTTCTCTGGACAGATCATCCCAACCAGTATAAAGTTATATGCACTCAACTCACTTGAAAATAAAGTGTTTTGCCCAACTGATTCTTACAGTAAGATAATGTGGTTTTCACTTTTATAAGAGAGGAAAATTATTAAATGTTATTTAAGGAAATTCTCTAAGTTTATACTGTCCTTTTTCATCCTCTAAGTTAGATGTCTACAATGGAATGGAACTTTACACGATATTCTGTAGAATACAGAAGATCATTCCCATACCTTTGACCACTTTACAATGAGATAATTATTAGTTAACTAGTGGTCTGGTGCATGAAATTCATACAATTTCATACACGAGGAGGGTGTCCCTTAGCCCAGCCTGCACCCTCTTCAATCTGGGACCCCTCAGGAGATGTCCAACTGCCCGGTTAGGCCAAACTCCTGTGGGATTGGGCCTAAACTGGCAATCAGACATCTCTCTCAACAATCCGGGACCACTGGCTTCTAACCACTCACCTGATTGTCTGCCTGATTGCCCCTAACCACTCTGCCTGCTAGCCTGATCACCCCCAACTACTCCCACCTTCTGGTCTGATCATCTATCACTGCCCCCCCCGCCACCCTGTCAGCCTGCTCGCCCCCAACTGCCCTCCCCTCCTGGCCTGATCGCCCCTAACAGCTTCTGCCTTGGCCCTGCCAATTTGACTTTTGTCCGGAAGGACATCCAGAAGGTCTCCTGGCCTAATTAACATATTACCCTTTTATTAGTATAGATTGTTGAAAACACACTCTTTTCCCTGAATACAAACCAGAAAACCTTTGAGGATCTGATCATTCAGCCTTTGCTCTTGGATAAGCCACTCATGGCCTTGATGCTGACACTATAAGAGAAAAATATAAAAAGAAAACCAATTCTCCTATTTGGAAATAAGAGACTCCCCCTCAACCCATTCTATCCCCACCTTCCTTTTCTAATTTACTTTACAACACTTGCAATTACATGTTTCCTTCTCTCTGTGAAATGTATGTAAATTTTTTTTAAGTTAAATGAGCCTCTCCTCAGTTTTAAGACACAGCAATGTCTTTGTGAAGGACCTGTGTTTGTGTGTGTGTGTGTGTTTCTTTTCTCAGTCGGTAAGAAGTTAACTATAGTTCTCCTTATTCATAGTAGTGCTGGGTGACTGAGTTCTCTTGAGATTTGTAATCAAACGTGTGACAGGAGATATTATTGAAGAGGAAAGTGAATTTTATTTCTGTGTGTGTGCCTGCGTGCATATGTATGTAGTATTTTGTTGTAAGTAAAAAATTCAAAGTTGCAATTCATCCAAGCTCATTATAATTACTTACAAATCTTCCTTGCATGCTAAAGAAACAATTTAAATTTCCATTCTTACGTTTAACATCTCATGAAATAAAGAGAAATTTAGATTGCTCTAAATGACTGACTTTCTTTTACAATATGAAGATATTTGTATGTATAATCAATTGCCTTACTTTGCATAAATATGATATAATTAAACTTTATTGCTTGTAATTTACAACATGGCTAATAATAGCTGAAAGGCCATGCTTGCATTCTACACAGTGCTTTAAAATAAAATGTCATTCCAAATGGATAAATGTTCAGTATTAATAATTGCCCTTGGAAGTGCTTTTATTCAAAACTACTTGTATGATTACTTTAGAAATAGACAATGTCAGTAAGTGGCATTTTAATAGATAAATTACTTTCTGTAATAGCATAGGATTTACTTAGTAGAATATAAAAGATTTGGAAAAGTGAGTCTCTAACAATAAATGCAACTTTTGTATGTAAATTTGCAGAGGACTGAAGAAAAAAACACACCTTGCTCTGTTTTTCTTTTAAAATATTTGACCTCATTAATTTTGTATCTGAATATATTTAAAGTGTGAAATTATTAATAGCAAACAGATGCACATCTAAAACTCTAAAATTATGTAAATAACCTAGATGATGACCCCATTTTAATGAAATATAAATATGTCATTTGCCAATTCATCTATCCATAATGAAAATGATACTATAATACAGTACCAAAAGCTGTTATTTATAAAATATATTGTTTTTGTGTTATTCTGGGATATGCCAAAAAATCTGCAGTGCAATTGATTTTGTAGGTATCATGAAACCCATTAAAGCACAAATTTATACTCTGCCATAAAAAAAGAAGAAAAATATACCCTCTGTGACAGCATGGATGGACCTGTAGAACATTATGCTAAGCGAAATTAGCCAGTCAGAGAAAGACAAAACCATATAATTTCACACATATGTAGAACTTAATAAACAAAAAGAACTACCAAGAAAAATTGAGACAGACTCATAGAGAACAGGTTGACCTCCCAGCTTGGGGGAAGAGGGGGTGGGAATAGAGGGGTTGAGCAAAAATAGAGAGAGAACTCATGGACCTAGACAGCAGTCTATGATTGGACATGGAGGTGGAAGAGGGTACAGAGTGGATAAATGGTGATGGGAAAAGCAAGATAAAAACACAAATGCGTCTGCTTTAGGAAAGCAGTAATCACAGTCGTGATGAAGAAAGACAAACCTTAGGTGGGTGGCCTGGCACAATCGCCTCCCCACGTCCTGTACTTACCTTGCTTGTGAAAGGCAGCAGGCATTCCAGCCACAGCAGCAGCATCTTACCGCTCTATTGCAAGTTAAGGGGGATTAAATCAGAAAAACCAGGAACCATATTAATTATTAAACCATTCTTTATTGTACTGGTAATTGGTTAGACATGTCAGAGCGCTGAAAGGATGGAAAGGAGCACTGGAGTAGCTCCAGGTAACCCTAGGGCTGGGGGAAGCCAAGGAGGCAGGTTGACATCTCCAGATCCAGAAATGTGGGAGAAAAGGCCTGTGATCCTATGTCTGGAACCCAGACTGTTGATGAGAGGACACTAGCTGGTACCTATAAGGGAGGTGATGAGGATGGTTCTAGAAAGGCAGCAGGAAGCTGGAGCTTGGAATCAAATGCTACTTCTAAGGTGGGAGGTTATTGCTATGGCAACACTGACAGAAACACAAAACAAAAAAAGGAGGTGACCTCCCTTTCACCTCCTCCTCTCCTCCAGTCACTGTCTACTGCTGCTACTTCAAATCCTGACAGAGAGTCATCAATCACTCAATCAATCACTCAATCAATAGAATCTGTCTGAAGAGTTCCTGTTCAGCATCACAAAGGAGTATTCAAAAGAGTAGATTTGGAGGTAAAAGGAAATAGCTTAATTTTCTGCACTTGTGCTTGCATGAGAACGTGTCACCAGAGGGAGTTCCATTATTATAATACAGAGGGAGTCTCAGTATTACAGCTTTTTAGAGTGGAAATGTTTTTATATTGGGCTTCTCTAGGCCTTCCTACTGCCTTGGGCTGTGGCTAAATTGAAATACCCAGGCCTAGATGAAGGAGAAGCTGTGTGGGACCAAAGTAGCTCTAAAGCGATGGTGGATCCGCCCACACGGTGTTAACACCCCTAGGAGCCATCAGGCACAGGCTGACTGCCAGAAAACACACAGGGGCTGAATCCACACATTAACCTGAAATCCTGGAAGCCGCAACCGTCTGGACACTTCAGGATCTTGTAAGACCCAAATCGGCGGAACTAAGTGAACCACTCTGTGTCTGGCCTTCTGACTCACAAAAACTGTGAGATGATGAACGAGTGCTGTTTAAAGCTACCAAGCTGGTAGTGACTTCTTAGGGCAGCAATAGAAACCTAGTTCAGCGGGCCATCAAGGGGGGTATGCTTGCTTACATCTTCATCTGCTGCGTTCTTCTCATCACTTTTGAAAATTTCTAAATTCTAAGAAGAGAAAGAGAGATCTCTCCTCTAGGCCTCAGTGCAGTGTACGCCCTGGAATGGCAGCCTGGGCTCCCCCTTCAGGAAGAAAAGCTGAATGGACCCCACTGTGCCTTTTTTCTGGGTAGAGGATATTTTCATACATGGCAATGAATTCAGTTAAGTAAAATGAAGATTAGAGATAACACTAAGCCAGATAACACTAAGCCAGATTGCTTGTTATTTTCTCCATCTTATGTACTAGAACACCAGAAACACACAAAACAAACAAACAACAACAACAACAAAAAAATCAGGGCTTGGTTTGCCAGGCCATTCTGGGCTTGCTTCTATGGCAGCTCAGACAGCTGCTATTCCTATGGCGTGGTAGTACCTTGATAAACTAAGTCCCCTTCAGCATTTTGAAATGGCATTATTTTTGGCCAAGAGATGGTGACCCCGTCAATTATTTGGTGGGTTCTGGATTCTTTGAATGGAGTGTGATGGATGGTCCTTTGGTAAGTGCTATATTTGATATAAGCATTTTGGGTTATGTAGGTCTAGTGTAAACATGCAGACTGCTAGTTGGATACAATCTGATAACTCCTGCTGACAGATTCCATAATTATCTAATCTAATAAAAGAGTGATATGCAAATTAACCATCACTCCCAGACACCTGAGCCACACCCACCAGTGAAGCCACACCCACCAGCCAATCAGAGCGACTATATGCAAATTAACCCAGCCAAGATCGTGGTTAATTTGTATACGCAGGTGCAGAGCAAAGACTGAAGATAGCCTAGAAGGAAGCCAAGTGCTGCAGAAGGGAGCCAAGGGACAGAGAAGGGAGGAAGCGAGGCAGCAGAGATGGGAGGGAGCAAAGCGGCCCAGAAGGGAGGGATTGAGGCAGTGGAGACGGGAGGAAGTGAGGCAGCAGAGAAGGGAGGGAGGGAGGCAGCAGAGAAGGGAGGGAGGGAGGCAGTGGGGAAGGGAGTGAAGCCTTTCTCGGCGAGCTTCGCTCCCTTCTCTGCTTCGCTCTGGCTCAGGAAGCCCTATTCTTACAGGAATCTTCCTGCAATGGGCTTTCAGTATAATTATATTTGTAGTGCATTGCCAGGTACCCGCTATACTTAAAGAGGAGAAAAAGTACTCAGAAAATATGATCTTCTCAGAAAATATGTAATTAAGGCAGGACCCTGTGTGAAACTATTCCACTGACAGTGGACATCACTTACACTTGAACCCCTTCTGTGGAATATCAAAGTTGAAACAGGAAAAGAACTACTGCACAGCCAAGGGCTGATGTCATCACCGGGACTGAACAAACTGCTGCCATTATGGTACCTGGTATGAAGCCTTAGAATTGCCAACATTTTTTGTGTGTGTTCTTCCAGAAAAAGATCAGGATCAATTGGCTTCCACGTAGTAAGGCCTGCAATATTTCTGAGCACTCTTTTCACAAAGCTATTTGAATTATTCTGCAATATTTCATCAGTGGGTCAGACATGCTTTAACACACTGTGAGCCGCTGACAGGTATTGAAATGTCCCTTTGCATTGAGGACATTATGATTGTGACTCCCACTGAGGAAATTGCTCACAGAGCAGTGATTAAAGATAGCTGGGCCTTGAATCAGGAGGAAATTCAGAGCCCTGATGCTTTAATGTCCTCTATTGTGAAGTGAAAATGGCACATCCTACCACGGCCAACCCAGTTCCCTAAGGCCTTGGTCAATTTCAAAAAGAGGTGGCAATACCCTCATAAGCCATAGAACAAGTATCAGTCACATATTATCTGAACTACTGGTACCAAAGAATCTTGCCTGTGAAACATGTCACCTGGTAAGAAAGTATAATTCACTGAGAAAACCCACTTTCAATATGGAATATCTAGTACAATGCTACATCAGCTTACCATAATGTCAATAAGGGTCTGATTACACATAACACATAGGATACGCATAAGATATTCTTCTTGTTGGGATGAAATCCAGATCTGGCTCTTGGATATGCTATTTTGAAGTTTGCCATCTAGAGACAAACTGAAAATAGACTCACGGATCATCGCTAATCATGGGTTTAGCTCTATGATGAGGCCACTGGACCACCAAGATAGTAATGACTGAATATAGTATAGTGATATGATATACATATAACTTACTTTAAAGCTCTAGCTGATACTCTATCTCGCCTGTACTCTCAAACAGAGAGCATTCGCATTTAAAGAAAAGTGTGTGTAGTGAATCTGTACAGGAACTCATCATTTCTACCATTGGTTGGTGGACTTATGCTAAAAGCATTACACTAATGGTATTATGACAAAGAACTAAAAAATCTTTCCTACTTGTCAACTATGCCAGTATCTATGAAGAGGGTTTTGATAGGATTTATTTTCAGCTATTTGTAAGTTATGCACAATTATTCCCACTCTATCCTAGTGTAAGGGGTGTGGAATCTGAATGCTTTTATTTGGTTATTTATTTTTTATTTTTTTAGCAGCAATATGTTTTATTAATCTGTGCCTTAGCACAGGCACTGGAGCTTGCCCATTGTGCTCGTACATTTTGCCAGTTCTTTTGAGCAATGACACCAGGAAATTGAAAGTTACGTGGATGTTGTATACAAGCTCATTATCTGTCATCTTCAAGTGGCCAGCAGCCACTGCCAGACAGGGCACAGTCTTCATCTGGAACTTGCTTGTGGATTTCACTTCATAGACTTTGGCCACCACGCTCGCCTTGTGGATCAGCAAGGAAGGGATTTGCCAGCTTTATTCAGGCCTGTGTCCAGGATGCCTGGGATCTGCTTGATCAGAGACTCTGAAGCCAAAAGGCATCCTGTTTCTTGGCCATTTTCTTGACCAGTTTTTATTCGTGTTAAGTTCCTTCAGTACCTGATGTCCATGTGGAGGATATCCATGACCTTGGCCTCAGGTCATAGCAATGCTGGAACCACCAGAACACATATGGAGAACTTGAGGCAGGGAGTACATTTGTAGATTTAAGCCAGATGGTGCTCAAAAAGTGTTTGTCCTTTTGAACGTCACAGTCCTTCAAGCTGATCTGTAGCTCCAGAAACTTGCCCTAGTTACCATGCAGTACTTCCTGCAGTGCCTCATAGAGGGTGTCATCAGAGTTTTTGTTGCTCATGTTTCCTCATGCCACAAAAGCCAGGAAATACTGGAAGGTTTTTAGAAGATAAAAAAACACACCTTCCTTGCCCCCTTTTATGTTTAATTTTAATTCCAAAGGTATAATTTAGCTCCCAACAGATTCAGTTCTTTTCCATAAGAGATGGAAACTTACATCCGTACTTGACTACACTCCCCACCACCCAACTTGTGTGCCTACTAAAGGAAGTATCAACACTGAGTGGACATAGACATCATCTTGAATCAAACTGTGGTTGACACACTGTGCCTCTAGGACTTGTTTTTATTTTCTATAGATGGAAGGCCCTTCCCTGCCTCCCCTTTGGGTCTGAAGGACTTTATCGTTTTCAAGCATCTCAAACTCGTGGCCCGCGGGCCACATGCCTCATTTATCTGGTCCATGTTAGCCTTTGAGTTTGATGTGCTTGTTCTAGATAAATGTTATCTTTGATACTGACCAAAACACCAGTGGAATTAATGACATTTCCTTTTACTCTCTGTTGCCAGTACTGCGGCCTTTCTGGAACTGTGAGGGACATGTGTTTTCATCTCTAACACATCATCTCTACTTTGGTTGGTAATTATAAAGTCTAATGTGTGATTCTCAATTTATGGGACACTCTAATGGGAATTTTGCTGATAAGATAGCCTGGGTCTTTACTGCAAATTAGGCAAGTATTAATTCTTTATCTAGGTAGTTTTAGCCCTAGATTTTTATGGTTCTCCTGAAAGGAGTATCTGAACTGTACAAATATTTATACTACATTTAAGTCAATACCTTAGGCTAAATTGAGTTTCCCATGCAATCTCTGGAGAAGCAAGTCAGATGACTCCAAGTTTCTCGATCATGATCTTGGTGTGGGAGGTTTTGTAACTGTACTTGATGCCCTCTCATATTCTGTATTTTCTCTTTTGGTTCTGCAAGCAGATGTTAAAAGTCCCATTCAAGTGCAAGTTTCTTTTGGTTCACATTTAAAGAAAAGTTTCTGGACAGGATTAGAGTATATAATCATCTTACATATTTTCTTGAACTTTCAAAATATGTATTTTTTTTTTAATTTTACAGACTAGGAATGGATGCTTTAAAAATTTTTGTTAAATCTATTGGGATAACATAGATTAATCAAATTATATAGGTTTCAAGTTTACAATTCTATGACACATCATCTGTATGTTGCATGATGTGTTTACAACTCAAAGAAAAAGTTCATTCCTTCAAGCACATATTTAACATCCTTTATCCTTTACAACCTCCCTCTCACCCAGCTTTTCCTCCAGTAACACCATACTGTTGCCTAAGTCTAGGAGGTTTTGTTTGTTCATTTGTTGCTTTCAGTTTTATATTCCTCAGATGAGTGAAATCATATGGTTTTAACTCTTTCCCTTGGACTTATTTTGCTTAGCGTGCTGTGCTAAAGATCCATCCAGATTGTCACAAATGCCAGTATTTTATCTTTCCTTATGATTGAGTAGTATTCCATTGCATATATGTACCACATCTTCATCTAATTATCTGTTGAAGGACAGTTCCATTGTTTCGTTGTCTTAGCCAGTGTGAATAATGCTGCAATAAACATAGGTTGAATATATATTGATGAATAAATGTTTTCAAATTTTGGGGGCAGTTACCAGAAGAGGGATTGCTGGGCATAAGGTAACTTTATTCTTAAAATTTTGAGGAACCTTCATACTGTTTTCCATAGTGGCTGCATCAGTTTACATTCCCACCAGCAGTGAATGAGAGTTCTTTTTTCTCTATAACCTCTCCAATACTTGTTATTATTTTTCTTGTTGATAATCATTTTTAACAGGTGAAATGGTGGTATCTTATTGTAGTTTTGATTTGCATTTTCCTAATAGCCAGTGAAGCTGAGTGTCTTTTTGTATCTTTTGGCTATTTGTATGTCTTCTTGGGAGAAGTGTCTATTCAGGTCCTCTGTCCATATTTTAATTGGACTGTATGTTTGTTTGGTGTTGAGTACATGAGTTCTTTATATGTTGTTGGCATTAACCATTCTGCAGAGCTGTAATTTACAAATATCTTCTCCCATTTGGCTGGTTGACTTTTTTGTTGTTGTTAATCATTACCCAAGGTTATATATTTTTCCATTAATTTTTTTTGAGAGATTGCAAGGGAGGAGGGGGGGAAAGAGAGAGGAGGGAGGAAGAGAAAGAAAACACATGTGAGAGGAGCACATTGATCTATCGCCTCCCTCATGTGCGCTACTGGGGCTGAGGATTGAACCTGCAACCAGGGTACGTGCCCTTGACCAGGAATCAAACCTGGGATGCTCTGGTGTGCAGGCCAGTACTCTAACCACTGACAAACACTGGCCAGGGCCGACTTTTTGTTTTGTTGACAGTTTATTTTGCTGTGCAGATGCTTTCTTGCTTGATATAGTCCCATTTATTCTTTTTGAAATTGCAAAAAGAATAATAAAATACTGAGAAATAAACTTAACAAAGAATGTGAAAGACCTACACACTAGAAACTATAAGACATTATTAAAAGAAATTGAAGAATCCCAGCCAGCATGACTCAGTGGTTGAGTGTCAACCTATACGGTTCAATTCCCGGTCAGGGTACATGCCCCAGTTGCAGACTCTATCCCCATCTCTTATCATTAATGTTTCTATCTCTTTCCCTGTCTTCCTTCTTCTCAAAAATCAATAAAAGTATATTTTTTAAAAGAAATTGAAGAAGACACAAAGAAAGGGAAAAATAATTTGTGTTCATAGATTGGAAAAATAACTCAGATAAAATAGCCATATTATACAAGGCAATATAGAAATTTAATGCAATTCCCATCAAAATCCTGATGGTGTTTCTTTTTTAAGAAATAAAATAAATAAATAAATAATAAAAAAGAAATAAAACAAATAATCTTCAGATTTGTATGGGACCACAGAAGATCCCAAATAGCCAAAGCAATCATGAGAAAAATGAACAAAGCTGGAGGTATCACCATCTCTGACTTCAAATTGTACTCATCTTTTTCTAATACTCAGTTTGTACTCAATTCATTTTTAATAAAAATGTTAGAGTTGACCACAGAGTGGAGAAAGGAGAGAAGTCCTCGGGATGAATGCCTATGCCTTTCCCTTTCCCTAGTCTATGCAGCCTTGGTGCAGAGTTGTTCAGCTGCACTGGGCTGGTTTTTAGATTAGCAACCAAATTTCTAGCTGATAGCAGTAAGCTTGATATGGAATCTCTCTAGCTGAGTTATGTATTTATTTACTAGGTCTGACTTCTCATACTTTTGATGCAGAGAAAACAAAAGTTTTCTTAATCTATTTTGGGGTAGTTGACACATTGAAGAAGTTTTTGTCAGAACAGGGTAGCCTGTACTAGAATCCTCTTCTCAACAAGTAGGCTGACCCTAAGTGCAACTCTCAATGGAAAAACTATTCAGCTCAAGGGATTCCATGTGCTCTGCTTCAACCCTACTTCTCAAATGTCATGACTGTCTTTTAATACCTTGTCAGAAGTAGTTCGGTCAGCATGTTCCTTCTGTAACAACTATTCAGAATCCCTGTGCTTGTGAAGAGTCATGGCAGTATAGTCTCACTTTCCATTTGGATTATGAATACTTTCAATAGGAAAAAATGGAATTTCATATCTCATACAGCCTAGACCTGATTTCACGTTCATTCAGACTGATGGCAGCAGCCAGTTCCTTGAGGAAGCATTATCTTGCTGGCTGGCTGCTGGGGCGGGGAGGGGTAACTTCTCTGCTCCTGGATGCCCCTTTCTGGTCCTTGCAAGTGGCCCTTTATCATTGGAATCTCTCCGACTTTGACTTCTACCCCATGCTGGAGAAAATTGTCTGCGGTTTACAGAAGTCTTGCTGAGTGTGGCACCAGATGTGCAGGATCCAGAGGCCAAGGGTTGTAAACTGTGCTTCTCTAAAGAGTACATGAGGCTTGGGGCAACAGCAGATCCCTCTATGTTATTAATAAGGCCTCCCACAGAGGTCACTGTCAGAACTACAACAAAAATGCACACTAAAAACAACTTACAGTCTAAAATGTACTAAGAAAAAACTTCCTGTATCTGCATTACCTCTTTATTAAACATCCTAAATTTAGATACTAGTTTTAAAATGGAAGCAACTATTTTCAAATTAAAAATAACCCACATTTTTAAAAACACTTAGATAATAGAGAAGTAATAGGAATATGACATAACCATCATTAATATTTTCATGTCATTCATATGTATATGTACATATGTGCACATAAATGCATATGTGTATTTACGTACAGATATGTATCTGCACCTATATACCTGTATCATATAAATAGTATATATTGATATTATATATATTGAAGTGTATCCAGGTACACATAACACATATTTATATTTCAAATTATCATGATAATAAACATTTTTAAAATGTTAACATCTACTGTGATAATATTTTTTAGTGATACATCCTGAGATAAATTGCCATTTTTTTTTTCAGATGAATCCTTCTGCCTATCTGTAACTGTTTTGTAGAAATGCAAATTTAGGGGTAATGAGTATGAATGTTTTGAAGCTGTAAATGAATTTATAAAATTGATTTAATGATCACACCTTAGGAGCTGAGGAAAAAAAGAGATAATTTTAGTGTGTTTATTAATTGTGAAACCTATAACAAGGAAAGTGCAAATATTTCTAAAAAGAACCAGAGTGTTATAAACACAAAAATGTTGAAATTTTAGTGTGGTTAAATATTATCCAATCATACTTCTCAATAATAATTACAGTTAGTTCTAATTACCATATCCTCTGAATAAAGAACCCAATAGAAATAGTTCTCCATTTTTAAAATTAATTTGTTTTATTTGAAACATAAATGCTTATGAAACAGAATTTCTGAATTACCAAAATGTAGCCCCCAAAATTATAAAAGAAATATTTTGTAAACCCTATCACTACAAAATCATCAGCAAAACAATTAGCTGAATTTAATTTCAGATTCTGTCACTCTGCCTTTCTCTCTCTCTTCCCTTATCAACTTAGTTTCAGTAGTTGCATTTCCATCTCTGTCTCTCAAGCTCCTCCTTCCCTTTTAAAAGGGCCCTGAGATTCCAGGAGGCTCACCAATGTAATTCAGAATAATCTTCCCATCTCAACATACTTAACTTATTTATCAATCACATCTGCAATGTCCCTTTGGCCATGTAACGTAAATATGGGGATTATTGTAGACATATTTAGGGACCATTATTTTTTCTATATAAATAAAAATAATTTGTAAAGATAGTCAATGGGCGTTTTTTACATAGTGACTAGTAATACAGTCCTTGGAATCGGATTTTTAGGTTCAAATCCTACTGTTGACATTAGTAGTCGTATTACATTCTGTTACACTTTAGTGAAATTTATTTAAATAACTATAAAAACATTATAGTTTAACTCATAATAAACTATTATTATTATATTATTAGGAACTAACATTTCTCTATTTTTATAGGTTGGATTTCATAATGCTTATTTTTTTTAATTATTATTTTAATTTTATTTTATTTTTTTTTATTACATAAAGTTTTACAAAGATTGGTACATATATCTCTTTTTTCCCCTGCCCTTCCACCCGCCTCCCCTACCCCCCAGTGTTTATTTTAATCCACCACTACTTGTTTGGAGTTTATATATTAAATGAAACTTAATTGGCATTGGTGCTCTAAAGAATCTTCACAGGCTTCATTAGAGTATAAACAAAGGCAAAACCATGGTTTCTTTTTTGTTTTGTCCTAACATTGAGTCGAGTTGTTTCCCTGAGCAGGATGCAAGGGTGATTTCTTTCCCAGGTTTTTGTTCAGATGGATTTGAAGAATAAAGCCATGGGAAAAGGGTGGTAGATGAAAAGGATAGAAATTTACTGGAAGCAAATACAGACTCCCACATAGGGAGGGGCTCCCAATGGGGATTCCCTTCTGATTGTTCACTCTTTTGCAGAATAGCAGCTTCAAAGCCCAAACCCCACGTGGTTCTCCCCTCTTCTTCTCCCCTTTCAGTGGTAGAACTCTCTCTCTCTTGTGAAAATCTGTTTTCCTCTCTCTCCCATTTGTCCATATTTCTCTATCCTCTGTGAAAGTTTGTTTCCATTTTCTCCCCATACCCTGTGGCTTGTCCCTCCCTATCTTACATAAATAAATGGCTTCCTTTCCCCTTATCCTGTGACACCCCCTTTATTTTCTCTCTGAATGCATGCCTTTTAGCAGCTCTAAGCCCTCACCTATGCCTTCCTTCCCCATGGACCCTCTTTATTCCCCACTAAACCTGCTTATCTTATTCCTAAAACTTTCAATACTGTGCAAAATAGTACATTACATATAGGTGATCGTATGTTTTATCATTCATTTCAGGCCAAGTTTGAAAATGAAAGTGAGGTTATTAAAATTATGCCAAGAAAAATAAGGTGTAAACCTGGATATTTACTCAATGTAATTAAATAAAACTACATTAATCCTATATAATAAAAGGCTAATATGCAAATTGAATGAACAGTGTAATGACTGGTTGCTATGATGCTCATTGACCACCAGGGGGAAGATGCTCAACACAAAAGCTTCTCCCTGGTGGTCAGTGCACTCCCACAGGGGGAGTGCTGCTCAGCCAGAAGTGGGGTTCACAGTTGGCTAGCACAGCAGCAGTGGCAGGAGCCTCTCCCGCCTCCACAGCAGCTCTAAAGATGTCCTCTGTGGGAAGCAGGCCTTAGCCATCAGTCACACATCCCCTAGGGTTCCTAGACTGTGAAAGGACACAGGCCTGGCTGAGGGATTCTGCCTCCAGTGCACAAATTTCATGCACCGACCTCTAGTCCTATCTAATAAAGAGAGAATATGCTAATTGACCCTTAAGCCATCACAAAGATGATGGTGCCTATAGCCACAAGATGGTGGCATCCAGTCCCCTCAGCACCACTGGAGTCCCCCCATCCTTTCAGCCCTGCCACTGAGAGCAGATGTCACTGCAAAGCCCCCAAGCCCCACAGACAGAGAGCGGACAATGGGGCATGGAGGCTTCATTCATGTGGCAGCAGCAGCGAAGCCCCCAAACCCCAAAGATAGAGAGTGGACCTCAGGGCATGGTGGTTTTGTCCTCACAGCAGCGGTGGAGCTCCCAGGCCCCACAGACAGAGAATGGACTGCAGGAAGTGGGGGCTTTATCGCCATGGCACCAGCAAAGAAACCAGGTCTCACAGAGAGCAGAGAACCCTGGGTAGTGGGCCTAAGCCATCAGTAGGACATCCCCTGATAGTTCCTGGGGGAGAGGGTGCAGGTCAGGCTGAGGGAAACCCCCTTTCCATGCACGAATGTCATGCACCAGGTTTCTAGTATTACATAATACTAGAGGCCTAATGCACAAAAAGTTGTGCACTTGGAGAGGTCCTTCAGCCTGGTCTGTGCCTTCTTGTAGTCTGGGACACCTCGGGGGATTTCCACCTGCTGCCTTAGGCCCACTCCCCAGGGGATCAGGCCTAAGCTGGCCATCAGACATCTCTCTGGCAGCTCAGGAACCCTCAGGGGATGTCCACTTGCCAGCAGGGAGCAGGCCTAAGCTGAAGTTGGACATCCTTAGCACTGCTGAGGAGGCAGAAGAGGCTCCCGCCACCACTGCTGTGCTGATAGCCATCAGCCTGGCTTGTGGCTAAGCAGAGCTCCCCCTGTGGGAGCACACTGACCACCAGGGGGCATCTCCTGCATTGAGCATTTGCCTCCTGGTGGTCAGTGTGTGTCATAGTGACCAGTCATTCCCAGTGGTTCTGCTGTTAGGGTCAATTTTCATATTACCCTTTTATTATATAGGACAGAGGCCTGGTGCATGGGTGGGGCTGACTGGTTTGCCCCGAAGGGTGTCCTGGATCAGGGTGGGGGTCCCGCTGGGGTGCCTGGACAGCCTGGGTGAGGGGCTGATGGCTGTTTGCAGTCTGGTCATATCCCCTTCATGGTGGGGGTCCCCACTGGGGTGCCTGGCCAGCCTGGGTGAGGGGTTGAAGGCTGTTTTCAGGCTGGCCACACCCACAGGCTGGAAGCAGGTATCTGGTATTTATTTAACTTCTATAATTGAAACTTTGTAGCCTTGAGCAGAGCTCAAGAACAGCCAGGATAGGGGGGAAGCTTTGCTTCCTCCATCACTGGGGCAACCCAAGCTTCCTACTTGCTCCAGCTCCATGGCCTCTGCCATCTTTGTGATGGAGTGATGGAGTGATGGATAATTTGCATATTACTCTTTTATTAGATAGTATCACTCAGCCTATCACTATTTGATAATCAGTGCACATTAACACACCTTCCAAAAAATTTATCTATAGTTTTCTCTTGCAATGGCTATACTAGTATGTTTCAGAAATTTTATGTTTGCCATGATTTTTTATATGCAATGTAACCTTAATTCCAAATTCTGTAATTTCCACCACATTCCTTTTTCACCATATATCTGTGGAGCTTTTACCATTTTTTAATCTGTGTGCCATTATATTCAAATCCTGAAAATTATTTTTATTAAGTGAATGAACAGTAATGTTTCCATATCCCCATTATACATATTAAATAAAACATAAAGTTCTTGATCTTTTCCACAATGTGAAAAATGCTATTTCAATGTGTCATTATGTATTGTAATAATGGGAATATTTTGAATCTCAGATAGTTATCACTTTCGTAAGTACATTACAAAAACAAAATCATAAATTTTTTTAAAAAGTCCTAGTTTTAAGGCATAATGCATAATTTTTTCTGTGATTTTTGTGGCAACTCTAATTAATACACATGTGAACATAAACCAACTTTGTATCAGGATATAAAAAATGTCTTAGTCTAAACAGAGTGCAAGTAATTTAATGAATGAAACATATTTTGAATAATTTAGCACACAGAGAAAATTGGTGTTATTGAGTGGGTCTCATCCAAAATGCAACCTGTATCAATCATCCTTCTCTTCCCCAAATTTGTGTATTTTGTATAAAAATCTAATCAAATTTGAGTGCACATAGAGAACACAGGTTTTGTAAGTTATAATTTAAAAATTTTAATAATTAAAGTTTGTGTCCACCTAAAGCTTTTTCCTTGAAAATATATTTAGCCGTTACATACAAGGCTAGACTTTTTAACAAACTTAAAAAATATCACAGTGACCACGTTTCATTGAAACAGGATTGCTTATGTCACTCAGAGGTACACTCTGAGCTTCATCCTGAGAGTCAGAGCTATGCTTTAGAACTTTTGTTCACAATGCTTGACTTAGAAAGTTCTGTGCATAATAAACAAATGAATGTTAGCTCTCTAAATTATTCTGCTTAAAAACCTTAGGCTATGCTGAGTGGGGGAGAGTTGTATAAGCTGAGAATTTTTTATTTGTGCCCACAGCTCCAGCAAAGACAGATTTCTGAATTGAATCCAAATGCTCTCTTGGAAAGGTGTGAGAATGTAATCTGCTTAGGTGCTGAGATTCAAGTCCACATTTGAGAAGGCATTTTGAAAATTTACATATAAAATCCCCAAATATATCTGCCATTACATTATCATTCTCCATATAGCATTCACTGAAAGGAACACATTTATTTTCATATTTTCTCTTACAAATGCAATTATAGGTCAAGATTTTGTTTTTGTGTTTGTGTGTGTGTGTGTGTGTGTGTGTGTGTGTGTGAAGACTCTCTAGAAGACAAAGGCATTTTATTGAACTGCAAATCAATAAAATAGAGTTAAAGACTAGGTAACAGACTTAATTATCATTAAATTCCATTGTAAACCCTGTATAACAGATTAGGTCATCTGTTTGTTTAAAGCCTTAATTCTGTTTTTAAGAGAGGCTACTAAACACATTCTTTGGCTTATAAATTCCCTTCATTACTTATCTCTATGCTTTATTTATAACAATCTTTTTTCTTTTGTTAGTTACTTTTTATCTGTAATGTTACCTGACAGGCATCTCTGATTTCTCTCTTTCTCTTAGAGCAACATTTTCCAGTTAAGAAATATTATTATGTACGTACTAGAGACCTGGTGCACAAAATTTGCGCATGGTTGGGGTCCCCTCAGCCCAGCTTGCACCCTCTCCAATCCAAAATCCCTCAGGAGATGTCTGACTGCCGGTTTAGGCCCAATCCCAGGGCCTAAACCGGCAGTCGGGCATCCCTCTCACAATCCGGGACCGCTGGCTCCTAACTGCTCACCTGCCTTCCCATCTGATTGACCCTAACTGCCCCCCCCCATCAGCCTGATCACCCCTAACCACCTCTGCCTGTTAGCCTGATCATCCCTGACTGCTCCCCTGCCAGCCTGGTCACCCCATGCAGCCTGCTGTTCAGTCGTTTGGTCGTCCCTCACTAACGCCCCTGCTGGCCTTGTCGTCCCACACAGCCTGCTGTTTGGTCGTCCGTCTGCTTGTTTCAGTTGTGACAGCCCCTGGCTTTTGATATATTAGGATGACCTTCTGTGTTGCACCATTCAGGTTATGGATCAGTTTACTGCCACAATTTTGCCTATTCTCTTGTTGTCCTTTTCCTGTCATTTATTTGCCATTACTATTTTTTTAGCATTAATTTAGTAATTTGAGTTAGTTTTTTTCTTAATAACATAGTGGTAGCCTTTTCTTTTTGAATCTACTCTGAGAGTATCTTTTAGAGGGATATTATGTTTATTTCTACATTTAATAAAAATTTGTATAATTGATCACTTAAACTCTTATCCCATGATGTATATTGAATTTCCTATGTATTCTTCTCGTTAGTTATTCTGGGTTTCTTCAATTCTCCATTCATTAAAGCTATTTTCTAATATGTAATGCCTTTCTATTTTCCATAACACCAATGTTTATCTTTCTCTGTATTGAAGGGTGTATTATCTAAAATATAAATATAGTACTTTAGGACATGCCACCCTAAAACATGTCCCTTTGATGTGCTGATTATTTGGAGCTGTAGCCACTTGAAAAACAACAAATGCAGGAAGAGGCTTTCTATGAATTCCCCTCATCTTCATAAAAACATGGCCTCCAAAAAGAATCTAATTGTCATAAATACCCCTCCACAGCAGTTTCATCTCCAGTAGAGGAGAGAAGAACAGAAGTTCACACCACACGCAGACAAACTTTGTCACAATTCATCATACCTCCCATCTATTCTTCTAAGGACCCTTTCAACTTTCCTAAAAATCACCCACTCTCCCCTAAAAGGCCTTTAGCCTTCCTCCCTTTTCCTGAGTAAGATGATACTTAAGCTTGAATTCTCAGCCACTTCAGACAGTTACTCATTTTCCCCTAGTTCTCTCCCATATATACCTAAGGAATATATGTTAATGAACTTCTGTTTAGTTTTCTCTTGTTAAGCTGTCTGTTAAGACAGAAGTCTCAATATTGTGTGTATGGTGTCAATATCTAATTTTCTAATAATATTTGAAAAACAATACTATAATTTTCAAGATATATTGTTTCCATTTCTATAGAATTTTCTTTTTCTTACTTTTCAAACAAATGTATTGATTTTTAAAGAGAGAGGAAGGGAGAGAGAGAAAGAGATAAAAACATCAATGAGTGAGAAACATCCATAAGCTGCCTCCTGGATGCCCCTAGAGCATCGACCCAAAACCTGGTAATGCGCCCCCACCAGGAACTGAACAAGTGACCTTGTGATGCTTGGGACTATGCCCAACCCACTGAGCCAAACTGTCAGGGCTCTGTAGGATTTTCTATCTCCTTTGATATGAGGACCATTTAAAATGTGGCCTTTGGAATATTTGTACTACTCTACTCTGTTCCTCTTCCCATAAACACAATGTTGAAATAATTTTACATATTACCCTCTACCTCAAAATTGTAAGGTTCTGCTGAGAATGTTTGTTTTGTTTTTTCAGTTGTTCTCTGTGGTTGAATTATTTTCTTCTGTAAAGATCCAAATAGTAAAATTTTCAAGTTCTGAGAATATACTTTCTCTGTCAGGAATATTTACATTTCCGGCAGTAATGCAAGCGCACTCATCAATAATTAATAAATTACTGGACATGGCTTTGTTTATAAAAACAAATCCTGGGTGGGATTAATTTGTTCAATTCTGGTTCATATTAGCAATAGAATTTTCCCAAAACTATCTCTTTACTTTCAAGACTTCTTATTTAGAATTTACATCGCATATTTCCATTCTATCATCTTCCATTAAGATTTATTATAAAATTATTTCAAAACAAAATTTTTTTTTCTGTTTTCCCTTCTTTAAGTTTCAATCCTGGGATTTTCATCTGGTTTTAATCATATCTAAAATATTTTCATCACTTAAGGTAAGGGTGTAAAAATACCATTAGATTTTTGGAGTATGAAAACATCCCTATTTATTTTTACTTGTCAATTAAATTATGAGTAGATATGCAATTACTGATTTGCAGTTCTTTTCTCTACACATACCCTCACCCAGACCTTTAGCTTTTGTCATGCCACTGACCTATCCAACAACAGTCTGATTTATGATTATTATTATTTAGGTAACTTCTTTCTTCATGGTTGTTTTTAACATTTGCTATTTAATCTTTATCAGCACATTTTATCTAATCAATCCTGCATAAAACAAAATAAATAATTTTTGTTACTTATGATGTAATTGCCTCTTCTGCATTGGATTTGATTTTCCTTCATAATAAGTTTATTTATAGGCCTATAAGTCTATAGCGTCCATCTACTGATTCAACTGTCTTAATTATGATCTCTAATTAAACAATTTTATTCTGTGCTTTAAGATCTTTTCCCATTTGATTTTTTTACAGCCATCAATAAGACTGAAAAGTCTCATGCTCGTCTTCAATTTAATTGCTTTTTAACCTATTAATTCTAGGTTTTTGTAATTCACTTGGATTTTCCTATATATTTAGTAATAGTAATTTATTATTTCTTATTTAAAATATCAATTTCTTACATATGTTCTAATTGAAAGCCAACTGGCTTTTTTAGCTCTTGTTTGTCTTTCCATTCTGTTATCACTGAACAACACATGCAAGTTATTTTCATGTAAAGAAAAGAGTTCCTTAGGCCCTCCAGGTCTGTCAAGCTGAGTGGATTTTGACTCTGCGTTTACTTTGCCAAAGCTTGGAGCAATTTCCTCATGCCAAACATACCTCTGAGCAAGATAGTGGTGTGCATTATCTTGATTGTGGTAAAGTTTTCATGGATGTATATGTACATCAAAACTTACTAAATTCTATAATTTAGATATGTATCATTACTTCATTATACATGAATAAAAGTTTATTGTTTTTCAAAAAAAATATATTTTTATACAAATCGGAAATGGTGATAGGCAGCATTGTTAACCAGAATACCTGTCCTCACAGTGATAAGGTATGCTTTAGATGTGACAAGAAGCACTGCTCAAGAGCAATGAAACCAATAATCAAGGGTTTTGTACTTGACATTGATGTTCAGACTATAAATACATGTGAGTTACTTAGCAGGCCATAAAGTGACAGACGCATGAAATGAGTGTGCCTCTGTGAGAGGGAATGTGGATAAATAAATGAATTAGGGTTTGGCCTAGCTTGTATAAAGGTACCCAAGGCACTTGAGAATCCCTTCGTCATCTTAGTCTTTATGAGAAAGGGACTCTGATTCAGAACATTTGTCCTTTTACACCAAGACCAAGAACATCTAGTTCTATTTTCAACACAGCCACACCCTGCCTGCTTTACCTGCCACCTCTCATCATATTAGTCAAAGTCTTATGGAGAGGATTTGCTGTGAAAAATGTGATTAATTGAATATAATTTCTGCCTCTTCCTCAAGGTTATTTAAATATTTATTAGCTGACTTGTGCTTCTAACACTCACTCTACAATGCTTTGCACATAGTAGTAGATAACTACTTTCATTTTAAAAATAGGAATGATAATAACTGCCTTATCAGTTTCCAAAGATTACCCATTATATAAAACAAAATGAGATTAAAGGGAAAAGTGATTTTAAAACTGTAAGTAAAATTAAAATTCAAGCAGTAATTTAAATATAGATATTACCAAACATGAATATAAAAGGCAATATGAGACTAAATTATAAAATTCAGGACTAGTATTTGCACATTGTTCACACTAATCTATTGGCATGGATTATACTTTGCTCAGAGAGAACACTTTGCCCTGACCGGTTTGGCTCAGTGGCTGGAGGGTCAAGGGCGTGTACCTTGGTTGCAGGCACATCCCCAGTGGGTGTGTGCAGGAGGCAGCTGATTGATGTTTCTCTCTCATCAGTGTTTCTAACTCTCTATCCCTCTCCCTTCCTCTGTAAAAAATCAATAAAATATATTTTAAAAAAATAAGGAGAGGACATTTCTATATAGAATCTCTTGAACAACTAAAGATATTAAAGCTATTAAGGGAATGTCATATAATACATAAAAACTGTACTTTAAAAGAGATTTCAAAAAGTAGGCAATAAAAGTAACTTTGGAGGCTCAAAATACTTTTTAAAATCTTGCTAAAGCTTTTTGAATCTTTTCAAATCAGAAGCAAGGCACCACACATAGTTTTAAATTACATTAATTTTCCAGGTACAGGTAATGCATCACCTATCATCCTAACTCTCTGTTGCCTGTCAAGACATGTTACGCTGCTTTTGAACATAAAGCATATCTATAACTATCAATTTTTATCTCATAAATATTCACAAAGAGAAATATATTTTTCTGATAACCCACAGATTGATCTTGAATTGAATTGCCCTATGAAATTTTATAGTTTTAAAAAACAAAACAATTTTAAGCATTAGAAAGAAAATTATGTATTTGTTAAGGAGATATGTTATTTCTATAAAGATTTTGCTATCATTAAGAAAACACACATTTCATATTAAGATGTTGAAAAGATAGTGTTGGTATACCTGCAAGAGATCAGAGGCAAAATAAAATTTATATTTCTTTGTTCTGAGATAAAGACTATAGTTATAACTCAATATTTTCTTTCACATAATAGAAACAATCATGTCATTCTTCATCCCTCCCACCTTTTAAAAAAATTTATAGATTTTGTTGATATATATTCTTTATTTTTTATTACACCTATCTTTATTGTTGAAAGTATTACAGATGTCCCCTTTTTCTCCCATTGTCCCCCTCCACCCTGCACCTGCCCCCCCACATACCACACTATTATCTATGTGTACATATACATATGTGTATATGTATGTACATATCATACACATGTGGGTATACATATATATCTGTAATGATTACAAACAAAGCTATTCTGCATATTTAAATATTTTAAATAAAGCATTTTTAAACATTTCATTTTGAAAATTTTGACCGAACACACACAGCTTGTCAATACTTTTAAGTGGGACCATTGCAGCAAAGCATCCAGAGTAGGAAGAATTGGTAGGGGAGCCTCGCCTCAATATATCCTAACACTATTTTGGTATGTGCAATAAAAAGCATTTATCTTTACTATGGAGACTGTTGCCTTCACTCCAAAATTGTCTACCTGTCACTGCTTATTGTACCAAGATTTTGTGATGATGCATGCTTATGAACTTCACAGGCATCAGTATGGTGAGACAACAAAAGTGCTGTTTACAAAACTTTTTACTGATGCTAAAATAATAATGAAAAACAAAATTTAAAAAAAGAAAACAAGCAACATTTTAAGTATTGGTACTTGCTTGAAAACCCAGTACTTTAGGCGCCTTGTATGAATCTCTTATTATATGATCATGAGGCATATAATAATTTATGCATTAGTTTAAATTTCACCTTCTTTTATGTATATACTAGAGGTCCAAGTATGTATATACTAGAGGTCAGTTTCATATAAACTGACAACAAATGTGGTACTTAGCATATTTTTAAATGTTTATTCTTTTTTGCATATAAATGTTGGTTAAAACATCTTTAATGATTATTATCAACATTAACCTATTACATATGTATGTGATTCATAAATAATAGGTAAAATACAGTTTGAACTTGAAAGAATCTTCAAACTCACCTAATCCACTGTTTTACAAATTGTTTCATAGTGCCCTAGCACTAAGGTATTTTAGATGTAAGAGTTCTAATTCATGCAGGGGGTCCAGCTGGCCTGCCCCAATGGGGGCCTATCAGAGCTGGGCCAGCAGAGCAAAGCAGATGGGTGAGGTTGGCTGGCTGGCCCTGCCCCCAATTGGGGGGGGCCAATGGAGGCCAGGCCAGCCAGGGGGGAGGGGGCGTGGAAGATTGGCCACCAGCCCCCATTGGGAGGGTCAAATGGGGTTGGGGCTGGCCAGTGGGTAGGGCTGCAGGAGCGGGGCTGACCTGGGGCCAGGTTGACCATGGGAAAGGGCCTCAGGAGGCTGGGGGGCGGCAATCGGGGCCCTGATCCAGCCAGTTGGCTGCCTCAATGCATATCATAGCGACCAGTCATTCTGGTCGTTCCAGTCATTCCATTGTTCCAGTAGCTTGGCTTTTATATATATAGATGTATAACCCTTGGACACAAACAACAGTGTGGTGAAGGCCTGAGGGAGGGGAAGGTGTGGAGTGGAGGGGGTCAATGGGAAAAAAGAGACATCTGTAATACTTTCTACAATAAAATAAATTTAAAAAATAATAATAAATACATTTCATCTTAGAAGTGTCCGGAGTTTTGCTTAGTACTAATGGCCATGCTACGAAGGAGACCATTCTATTTTATCTAATCTGATGCTCATAATATTGTATGACATGAAGACCTTCTCTTTTCAAATTTAATTACTTGCTCATACTTTGCCTAGTTTTAGATTGTTAAACTTTCATTTAACAAATAAACATATAGTCATTGGCAGGTAGTTGGAGGGAATGCTAAAGCACAAGTATAATGATGTAATTTGGAACTTAGTGTGCTTCAGCATTTGCCTTTCCTTTCTTCTGTCTTTCCTGTCACTCTCAGCTTTGTTTTATTTTCATTTTTTTATTTGCATTTATTAGACTTAATGTCAGGGGACTTGTATATTGCATTGCATAGGTTTCTTTTATCCTGTATTGAATAACTATTTGTATTGTTTTTCATATAAACTGACAACAAATGTGGTACTTAGCATATTTTTAAATGTTTATTCTTGTTTGCATATAAATGTTGGTTAAAACATCTTTGATGATTATTATCAACATTAACCTATTAAATATGTATGTGATTCATAAATAATAGGCAAAATACAGTTTGAACTTGAAAGAATCTTCAAACTCACCTAATCCACTGTTTTACAAATGGTTTCATGGTGCCCTAGAGCTAAGGTATTTTAGATGTAAGAGTTCCAATTCAGATAGCCACTGAGGCAAGACCTTTACTTCTGTAGCTTAAAAACTTGATAGTAAGCCTTTTGATAGCTTCTGACTTCCTTATTTTATTGTTGAGAAACTTGAGGACTCTAGGGCTTTGTAAATCATCAGCTGTTGTCTCATTCATAGCCATTTAGTACCAGAAATTTTGCCTCAATATGTGGCCACAATAATAATAAAGGAATGGAGTATTAATATTCATATGCACAGCAAATTGAATATTGACATATTATCTAGCTCTCAGCAAGCCAATATGTTTAATCTTTTTGAAGAAATAATTTTATTTCAAGCTTAATTTTATGTATACAAAATCAAAGTATTTATGTACATAATTGTTGCTAATAAAAAAATATATAGTCACTAAAGCAAATACATTTTTCATTTTTACTATTTGAAAGCAAATTGAAAATTTCTTGGTGCAGAACTGAAGTGTTCATTATTAAGACGTGGTCCCTGAATATATATAAAATGTAAAAATATCTGTTTGCACTAAAATAATGTTTATCTTATGAATGAGAGGTAACATCTAGACAAGGTCAGCAGTAAGAATTAGTAAGAATTGTGTAACTATATGATTTCTCACTTTACCAACTGGATACTCCATTGACTGCACATCCATCTAACCACATTCATTTTTTTTCTTAAAATTTTGAACCATAATTTATTTGAGTACTTGTATGTGTTGTATGTGTGTATGCCATAATTGCTACAAAGAAGCTACCAAGGATAGTTTAAAATATTGTATGAAGTTCTCTTATACATAGTTCAAAAAATATTTGGCTGTCATGACTGGTTATTACAACACAAATCATGTGTTGGCCTATAGCTGCTGAAATCCCCAGCTGCTGAATGTCCTAGAAATTAAATTATATTTTTCTTTTTCTGCACCCTACAGAATTTGAGGCTGATTCTGAGGTTAAATCACTTTCTTGACCTCAAAGATCTTTCAAGAAGTATTCATAAGAAGCTGTCTCTGGAGCCTTCCACTTTAAGGTAACAAACGATCTGAACTGTGTAGCTAGTGAAAAATAAAAAAGCAAGAAAAGGTTTAGCTAATAGAATACATATTTACATGATTTTTTAAAAATTCACAATAATTTCTTACCAAAATAAAATAATATTAACAGTCCATAACATTTTAGTTCTCTGGAAAGATATAGGATTGGACTTAAAGTATTAGTAATAGTTTTTAGAGGAAATATCTCTCTCCTACTTATGATTTTCATGATAAAAAGTTTTTCTTTAAACACCTATGAGCTTGAGACTACTCTATCCAATCTGCTTGGTATTTAAAATTAAGAATTAAGGCTTCCAATTACTAGGATAAAAATAGTGACAATGATCATTTTAATGCTGGTTCTGACTGTATAGAGCACTAAGCTAACAATACTAATATAATAAAACTGATAATAAAACAAATCCCCCACCAAAAAAGATATCAAAGTGGGTCCTCCCTCTTGAGGGCAACGTGGTGATTTGTGAATGAATCACTGGCATCGGGTTGGGTTTAAACATCAGTGTGACCAGCACTGACCTTCCAATGGTATTTAGGAACCCAAACTTTTTATTTTAGTTCAGAGTACATCACTGAGGCTTAACTTTTTTCCCAAAACACTACCAAAATGCTATTTTTAATATTTTGCTTAGTGTGCCTCAGTCCTTCAGGCTAGGGGCTTGTATTAAATTCCCCATTACGAGGGACAACAAAACTAGCAGAAGGAGGCAAAAACCTTCTCAGCATGCGCAAACTTCAGTGACGGTGCCTGCTTTCTAAACATTTTCATGTTCATTCCAGACATTCGTGCTTGAGGTATCAATATTTTTAGTTCTTTAGCTGTAATAATGCCTATGAATTCAGACTGGTTATGTGGAAAACATAAACATTTTGTTTTAGGAAGTCAGTCATCAACATTGTTATTTAATTTATCACCCTTTTGAGGAAACCAAAAATTTTAGCTTGTACGTTATTCATATTTTATACATGAATCGATCATGCCTTATGGAAACTAAAATAAGACTGTGGGGCCACACCTGTTTTGCTTTTTATGTAAATCTAAGAAAGTGTTTATTGGAGTTTATTCCTTTCCAAAGCATCCCGGTGTTTCACACAGGTTTATTACAATCAAATCTCTTACAACAGAACAATGCTGACATAGCAAATATCTGAACTGCTTTAATCACCCAGGAAACAATGTTCCTTAACAAAAAATAAACACATTTACATCATCTAGTGTAATAAGATATAAAACTGATGATTAAAACTCTTGACGCTAAGCTGAGCTACAGTAACTGAATATAAAGGCCACTTTTTCAAGTTTTCCTTGCTTTTAGTCATAGCCACATAAACAGGTGCTAGTAAAAGGGATAAATGAAGAACCGGAATGGTGTAGGTTCTGGGAAGAGTTCTTGGGAGAAGGTATGCTGTTTTAGTTTTTCTCTCCTTGCTGCTGGGTTTTCAGATGATTATCCCTAGAAGTCTTCATGTGTGGCTAGAAGGCCCAACTATATTTTTGAGGTGGTATAGTGTTAGTCACTTCCAGGTCCAGATGTCATTATGACATATGGAGAGCTTGAGGAATTGACCTAGATCTTCATTTAATTGACCACTGACCTTGTGACATTTTATAAGAGATACAACCATATATTTTAAGCCACCATTTAACACTTCTGGAGCATTTTGGCAGTTGACAACATTTTCTCCCGATTAACCTTCCTTTCTAAACTCTCCAATCAGTCTCTGTGTCTGCCTCTCTCTTCCTCTCTCTGCCTCTTTCTCTCTTCTAATTCAGAGTTCCTTAACCTTAATACACAGTCAGGGTGTTCTTTATCCCTTCCACTTTTTCTGAACTCTTTCTTCCAAGATTTTGTGGTTGAATGAATCATCTGGAAATTTTTGAAAACAACTCTCAACAATTCTTCTTACCACTTTATATCCCTCAGAGGTTTAATTCATGTCTTGGAAACTAATTTAAAAAGCCAATTTTAGTGAATTTATTATCAGCTGGTGTTATATATATAAGCTCCTAGATAACATTATAACATTTAAATGGTCCTTCTGTTCATTAAATTTAAAGGTCAAATTAAATAGTATGAATGTTTCAGGCAAAGTGGGTCATAATAATAGCAAAGAGAGTTAAATACCTTTTAAAATTCAACATGGAGGTAGCTGTCTCTTCCGTCATGTGTAAGTCTAGAACTGCTATACGATAGGTAAAAATTAGTAACTTTGCAATGTTAAATATCTTGTGAAAATACTTGACTTTTACCTCAGGAACAGATGCTCTTACTCTACAAGTATTAAATTCTCATACTCCATACATACACTGCGGATTGGTGCTCAGGGAGAAGTCAAAGAAAACAAGTCTCCATTTGACACCCTAGATGATAGGAGGAATACTCAGTTTACTGTGACAAAGCAGGCATTTGTAATATAAATAGTTCCTAGCTATGCTTTGGAAGGAATATTTTTCCGTAGATGGCTCTGTAGAAACCTCTATGACAAACTGTTATATCTTTTACAAATCTGCCAGCTACTTTTTATGAGCTTCTTTATGACTATAATAAAGGAAAGTAGCAGCCATGTGTGTGTCCAATGGCCCCCCAAGCAAGCATCCTTATACAAAATATATAATGAGATCTTCAGATATTCTTTCCCTTAAGCTGGATGGTTGCTGTCTTAAGTCTTTTTTTCAAACCATACCCTTGTCACTTGAATAAAGATATTCTGTGTGAAGTATGTTGGATAGTTGTCATTATCGCTAATTATTCTAACAATTGCCAAAATATTATGTCCACTATCAATGAAGAAATCAGACATCAATAAGGAAATTGAAATTTACAGCAATCTCAACAGTGCCATTTGTTAGACACCTTGTAATAAGTTTAAATCTCCACACATGGAGAATTCTCGATACCTTGGTGCACCCTGTACCTACAGTGCTTTATTCATTTGTCTTTATCTTCCAGAGTTCTACTTCAAGACTTAGTGCAGCTATCACCTTTTCAACTAAAAATGTTCTTGACTTTCTCTTTAGTACACTTTCTTGAGTACATTGGCTATTTTTCTGCAGTGCTATTTTCCCTATATGATTAGTCCTTCCATATTAGTAGGTACTTAAGTATTGACCTCCCCGGGTCTCATCATTACTACCTAAAATATTCAGGCTTTTTTTTCTTTCCTGCCTTTTCTCTGCCTGCTGTTTTCATTTAGAAAATGTCTCCATTCTTTGTACTTTCTTTCATCTCAATTGTCATGCAGGTCTCATCTCCATAAAACCATTCCTCAACGCCCGAGATTTTCCTGATCCTTCATTTCTTGAAGCCACTATAGTCATTACTGGTTATACCACTCATCTGGCACGTTGCATGCACTGCACGTTATTATTGTTAAGTGTGGTTAATTACATGTTTTGCATCTTCAAATAGTTTGAAAATTTAAAGCACTGGCAAACACTGGCTCTCAGTAAGAAATCTTAAAGCTCTGGCTGCACAGTTGATCAGTGTATGTTCTTCGGATCTACAAATCTTTTTAAGTTACACATAAAAAATGTGTATGTGTACATTTAAATATGCACATTTTCCCCCAAAGGAACAGTGTCTAAAAACCTTTATCAATCCAACAAAGGTGTCCATGTCTTAAATTCATCCATCTAAAAGATTAAGCATAATGGTTTGCAGTCTTTCTTTCTGCATCAGGCATACAAACAGAATGCAGTCACTAAATATTTGTGTTTGACTCTCCATGTTCCAGAGTCTCAGCTTGGTCTCCTGGGGAACACAAACTAAGAGTGAAGAAAAAAACACAGAGATAGACCAAGACTAACAAAAAGTGCAATAGAAGCAGGAGTTAGCTCAAATTCATATTGGACTTGTCTCCTATTGAATGAATTAACCATATTATCTTATTAAAGATATTTTAAAACATTTATTTTAACACAAAATGTAAACTACTATATTCATCTATATCTCTGCCTATATCTATGCCTATATCTATATCTATATATGTTTAAAATACATAAGTGTAATTTAAAGACCCAATATAAAGAAAAAGCCCATATAAATCTCATAAAAACCAAGATATTAAAAATTGCCTGTGCCAGGAAATCCCTTAGAAGAGCTTCTACATAGAAATCCTCTTATTTTCTCCTGGAGTTAATATTTATTCTAAATCTAGACACATTAAAGTAGAAATAAATGGAAATTGAAATATGCCATGATCATGGATAGGGAGATTTCTGTTGGGATGTAACTCTTCATTGCTATCTTATGTTTCTATATATTTTTCATGTGAAGTCACACCTTGACGCTGCAATATCCTGTCTGGGATGTTTGTGTCATAAACAGCTTTAGAAGACAGAGATGCAGTATCTCCTTCCTGAGCAAAGGGAAGGCTTGTATACTGTCTGGTGTAATAAAGATAATATCTCCATCCTGAGCAAAGGCTAGCTGGACTTACTGTTCACTAAGACAAATGTGTTTCACTCCAGCATTTGTGAAACTGTGGCAGGCTACCTTGATGCTTACTGTAAAATAAACTTTCAGACCCTTCATGGTTCTTGATAATTTTATTTCATAAAACTATTAATTTCCCATTAATTAACATGTAGACTCAATGTAATTCCAATCATATCATAAAATATTTTTGTTAAATTTGAAACGTTTATTCATATATAGTATAAGTAATATACCCATCTAATTTACATATGTATTTTAAAAGACTAGAATAGGTAAGGTATTTCTGAAGAAAAAAGTTGAAGGTTTTTATCTACAAATTATCATAACTCTTCATACAGTTTAAGGGATAAACACAATGTGTAATTAAATTGTTGCAGGCATTGGAAAAAAAAGACATTAGAACACAAAAAGGAGCCCTTGCTAGATTCATACTTGTATGGACACTTGATGTGTGAAAAATATGTTATGATAAATAAATGAGGATAAGATAGACATTTAATAAATGGGGAGAGTATGACTTCACATCAACATAAAGATAAAATTGATGTCCTACAGTATAATTTTCAAAAGTTAATTCCAGGCTTATTAAAGACATAACTGTGAATAGAAAAAAAATATATGTCTTTGAAGCAGTTAGTATAACTAATATTATCATGAACTTATTTGGAGTTGGGCAAGATTTTTTAAACAAAATACAAATCATAAACCATTATAAGAAAAAGTAAAAC
>PVJC01018277.1:0-31526 GCA_004026665.1 Murina feae | reverse complement strand
AAAGGAACCGAAGGAGGACCACACCAAGACATATCATAATTAAAATGCCAAGAGCAAAAGACAAGGAGAGAATCTTAAAAGCTGCAAGAGAAAAGCAGTTAGTTACCTACAAGGGGGCACCCATACGACTGTCAGCTGATTTCCCAACAGAAACTTTGCAGGCCAGAAGGGAGTGGCAAGAAATATTCAAAGTGATGAATAGCAAGAACCTACAGCCAAAATTACTTTACCCAGCAAAGCTATCGTTCAGAATTGAGGGTCGGATAAAGAGCTTCACAGACAAGAAAAAGCTAAAAGAGTTCATCACCATCCAACCAGTATTATATGAAGTGCTGAAAGGTATCCTTTGAGAAGAGGAAGAAGAAAAAGGAGAGTAAAAATTATGAACAACAAATATATATCAACAAGTGAATATAAGAATCAAGTGAATAAAAAATCTGATGAACAGAATAAACTGGTGAATAGAATAGAATCAGGCATAGAAATGGAGTGGACGGACAATTTTTGGGGGTTAAGGGTGTTGGGGGTGCGTGAAGAGAATGGACAATAATTGTACACCTATGGATGAGGACAATGGGGGGGTAAGGACAGAGGGTGGGGTGGGAACTGGGAGGAGGGGAGCTATGGGGGAAAAAAGAGGAACAACTGTAATAATCTGAACAATAAAGATAAATTAAAAAAATAAATAAATAAAAAAGGTATCCTGTCCCTTGCATACTCAGTTCCTCCCCACCCCCCAATCAACCAATGTTCCAGTTACTGTGTGTCCATTCAGAAATATTTTATACACATGCAACAAACATGCTGAAACATGTTTGCCCCCCATTTAACCAAGCACTGGTGCACCACAGACACTGTCTCCACCTGGCTTTTTATACTTAACAGTATATCTTCACAATTATTTCATATTAATAGACAAAGTGCTGCCTCTTTTTAATAGCATAATATTTTATTGTGTATATATCAGGACTTATTTACTAGCAGCCTGTCTCTACTGATGGACAGTAACATTATTCTATGCTTTGCCACTTCAAATAAAGCTGAAATAAATAGCTTTCCACGTACATTATTTCATACACTTGAATAAATGTCTGTCTGGCAAATATGGAAGACTAGTTAACTTTGTATTATCAGGCATTCATTTGCTTTCTCCATTTGATTCAGGTCAAAGTTTTCCTTGGGAAATCCTTCCCTGACCACCCTTTCCCAATTTCATCCCAGAGTAGGAACTTTGTGTGGACTAGGGAACCCAGTCTCCCTCCCAAGTAGGAAAATGTATTTCAAGTCTCAAAATATTTATAAATTTGTAAACATACTTTAGAACACAACTAGGAACTGCTTATACCTGAAAAGTTTTAGCTATAATATTAAAGAAATCAATATAAAATTAAAGAGCAGAATTTTTAAATTGGGATTCCTGAGGTACATGTTTGGTTTCATGTAGTTCATTTGGGACTCCACTCTACGAAGCCAGAGTGAAAAGGTGGGAGAAGTGAGACAGGGAAGGGGGTAGAGTCTATATGTGCTGCCTGTGGCAGTTGCTAGTTGTAGGCCATTCTGAAAAATAAAAATAAATGTAGTATATTCAATTGTCTACTTGGAAGGTCAGGATGCTGGAGCACTAACCCAGCATCCTGGGTTAGTCCTTGCTCCAATGACTGAAGGTTGTCCTGAGGACATTAGCTCCCTCACACGTTTGGTTGTTTGCCAGTGAGAAGAGGGGTATGCAGCTGCACAGGAGAGGGCCGTGGGCAGGTAGGTGGGATGACTCTAGGAGGACACTGTAGGTGCCAGGTGAGTCTGAGCCACAGGGAACTGGCCCCTGCAGCTGCAGTTGAGATTCAGTCAGAGTTGTGGAGGGAATGGGACAGGGCAGTGGTGCCTCTGCTCTAGTTATGTGATGCCCAGCCAGCATGCCTCAGTGGTTGTGCACGATTTATGAACCAGAAGAAGGTCATAGTTTGATTCTCGGTCAAGGCACACACCCAGATTGCAGGCCTAATCTCCAGGGTGGGGCGTGCAGGAGACAGTTGGTTAATGACTCTCTCTCATCATTGATGTTTCTGTCTCTCTTTCCCTCTCCCCTGCTCTCTGAAATCAATAAAAATCTTTTTTTTTTTTAAATGGCAGGCACTGCTGTGGCTTGAAATTCTGGTCTGGAGTTCCCTACACTGTCAAATAGGGGAACTCATTCTGGGTACTTAGAACTATTAACTTATTTGTACAAAGCCCCAAATTGTATTGCATAACAAGTCTGTGAGGTATCTTTCTCCTCTTTTCTTTTTCATTGTGATAAGATATACATGACTCAAAATTTGATTTTAACTATTTTCATATGTGCCGTTCAGTGGCATTAAATACATTCACACTTCTGTGTAACTATCACCACCATTCATTTCTAGAATTTTAAAAAAATATATTTTATTGATTTTTTTACAGAGAGGAAGGGAGAGGGATAGAGAGTTAGAAATATCGATGAGAGAGAAACATCGATCAGCTGCCCCCTGCACACTCCCTACTGGGGATGTGCCCGCAACCAAGGTACATGCCCTTAACCAGAATCGAACCTGGGACCCTTGCATCCGCAGGCTGACGCTCTATCCACTGAGCCGAACTGGTCAGGGCTCTAGAACTTGTTTTATCTTCCCAAACTGACACTTAGTGCCCATTAAACAATAACTTGCAATGTACCCTCCCCTTATTTACTGAAAACCACCATTCTCTTCTTTGCCTTGGAATTTGACTACTCTAGGTACTCGACATAAGTGGAATCATACAGTATTTGTCCTTTTACGACTGGCTTATTTTATTTAGCCTGGTGTCTTCAAGGTTCATAACATGTGTCAAAATTTCCTTCCTTCTAAAGGCTGCATACTATTTCATTGTATGTGTATACCGCATTTTCTTTTGTTTATCCATCCACTTCTTGATTTAAGCTTAGGTTACTTCTATTTTTTGACTACTGTGAATAATACTGCTATGAACATGGGTTTAAAGATATCCTTTTGAAGCCCTGCTTTCAATTCTTTTGCGTATACACCCTGAGTGGAATTGTGTGGTAATTCTATTTTGATTTTGTAAGGAACCGCCATACCATTTTCTATAGTGGCTATGCTATTTCCCATTCCCATCAAGAGTGCACCAGGGTTCCAATTTCACCTTCTTCTCACTGACACTGTTTACCTCTAAGTGATGTCCTTGATATTTCATTGTGGTTTTGATTTGCATGTCCCTAATGATTAGTAATGCTGAACATCTTTTCATATACTTGTAGGCAATTTGTGTGACTATTGAAGGCCTTTGATCATTTTTTAAATCACATGTGTTTTGTTGTTGTTGAGTTGTAGAAGTTCTTTAGGGATATTAACCATAATCATATACATGACTTGCAATTATTTCCTCCCTTTTCATGGTTTATCTTTTTTCCTCACTCTTTTTTTGTCTGTTTTTAAGATGTTGGGGCTTAAGCTGATTTAGTGACCTGTCAAGATCACAAATATCTTTATTGGAGCCACTGGAACTTGAACATGGGCCTCGACTCTTCACCTACTTTCCTTTTTGACTCTTTTACCCCAATCCCTAGCATTTGGTTACATTGACCTAAAGTGTAGTTTGACCTATGGCAATTGTTACTGTATAAACAAAGTACCAACAAGATTTTCGCTTGTTCTTTGGATGACCCAGGCTCTCACTGCTGTCCTCTTAGTCCTCCTCTCCCATCAGTCAGTGGTGATGCTTATATAGATACAGAATGCACCTGGCTGACTTTAGTTACATTAATTAGCTAATTAATTAATTGTATTTTCTCCATTATGTCCTCCTTAAAATGTTCTATCTGTTCCTTAAGGTGTTTTAAAGAATCAGAACGTGTTTTCCAAAGGCTATTTATTCATTCTAATGACATCTTTAAAATGTGGCTTAAAAACCTAGCCATGGTTGTCTCTATAGGAGCAAACTTCCACGCTCTGAAAATTAATCTTAGCACATTGATGATAGCACTGTGGGCCACTGCCTGCATTTGTGCTTGACACAAGGTAGGTCTCCAGTAAATATTTGTCAAGCGAATGCTGCAATGCCACAACAAAAGGAAAGAATTTGTCAGGAAAGTGGGCTCAATTGTTTAATTTATCAGGAAAAAGGAGCAGTATTTTCTACATTATGGCCTCTGTGAAAATTGGTTTTACTTGTCTCATTCTTTGTGTCGGAGGCTTCAGGATACCACATACGCAGGAGGAGGCAGGGATAAATCTCTCCAGAAGAACATAGCAAGCCTAAGGAGGATGTCTGGCTGGATGTTGAAGGGAACTAGGCCTTGGGCCCTTATGATGAAAGGGTCCTGCTTCCCCACTGTATTGTGGGAGGTTCTAAAGAGGATTCTTTTTAAAATATATATATATTTTATTGATTTTTTACAGAGAGGAAAGGAGAGGGATAGAGAGCTAGAAATATCAATGAGAGAGAAATATCAATCAGCTGCCTCCTGCACACTCCCTACTGGGAATGTGCCCGCAGCCAAGATACATGCCCTTGACCGGAATCAAACCTGGGACCTTTCAGTCTGCAGGCCGACGCTCTATCCACTGAGCCAAATTGGTTAGGGCTAAAGAGGATTCTTGAAAAAACAATGAAACTTTGGGGCCTTTCAACATGATTTATTTTCAACAATGACCCCTTGAGTAAATCACTGCACCTCCTGGCCTGTTTCCTCTCATCAACAATAATAGAGTTGAACCAAAGAGAGATTCTCCTGGGGACTTGAAATGCTATATTGCTATTTTAGTATTCAATTTGAATGATAACATGGAAAAATACATAGAGCAGATTTAAGAGTTAAATGTATATAAATACTCTATTTTAAATCACAGTCTCCAGGTCATTAAAAATTCTGGAAAGCTCAAATAGACTTTTCCCCCTCTTTTTAATTTTTATTTCAATTACTATCTCCAACATAATCTCAGTTTATGACCTTAATCTAATCTAATAAAAGAGTAATATGCAAATTAGACATCACTCTGCTACACCTAAGCCATGCCCACCAGCCAAGCCATACCCACCAGCCAATCAGAGTGGGTATATGCAAATTAACCTACCCAAGATGGCAGCCAGCAGCCACGGAGCTAGACCAAACAGGAGGCTTGCTTGCCCCGGCTATGGAGGAAGCTAAACTTCCCACCCGCCTAGGCTGGCTGTGGCCTCCACTCAAGGCAACAAAGTTTCAATTATAGAAGATAAATCACCCCAGATACCTGCTTCCAGCCAGCCTGGCTGGGGGCTGTGCCCAGCCTTGCTGGGGGCTGTGCCCAGCCATCAGCCCCTCATCCAGGCTGGCCAGGAACCCCAGCAAGACTGTGATCAGCCTGCAAACAGCCATCTGCCCCTCACCCAGGCTGGCCAGGCACCCCAGAGGAGACCACCCTCCCTGAAGGGGCTGTGGCCAACCTGCGAACAGCCATCTGTCCCTCAACCAGGCTAGCCAGGCACCCCATGGGAGACCCCCACACTGAAGGGGCTATGGCCAGCTTGCAAACAGCCATCAGCCACTCATCCCGGCTGGCCAGGCACCCCAGCAGGACCCCCTCCCTGATCTGGGACACCCTTTAGGGCAAACCAGTCAGTCCCCACCCATGCACCAGGTTTCTATTCTATATAATGAAAGGGTTATATGCAAATTGACCCTAATAGCAGAACCACTGGGAATGACTGATCACTATGACACACACTGACCACCAGGGTGCAGACGCTCAATGCAGGAGCTGCTCCTGGTGGTCATTGCACTCCCACAGGGGAAGCTCTGCTCAGCCACAAGCCAGGCTGACAGCTGCCAGTACAGCGGTGGTGGTGGGAGCCTCTCCTGCCTCCTCAGCAGAGCTAAGGATGTCTGACTACAGCTTAGGCCTGCTCCCTGCTGGCAAGTGGACATCCCCCAAGGGGTCCCTGGCTGCCAGAGGGATGTCTGACTGCCAGCTTAGGCCTGATCCCTCAGGGAGTGGGTGTAAGCCAGCAGGTGGACATCCCCCAAGAGGTCCCAGACTGCGAGAGGGCACAGGCCGGGCTGAGGGACCCCCCCCCCTCCAAGTGCACAAATTTTTGTGCACTGGGCCTCTAGTCTATATAATAAAAGCCCAGCGACTGTTATCTATATAATAAAAGTACAGCAACTGTTTTGGCAGAACGACCAGAACAACCGGTCGCTATGATGCACACTGACCACCGGGGGGCAGATGCTCAACACAGGAGCTGCCCCCGGGTGGTCAGTGTGCTCCTACAGCTGGGCTCACAGCTGGTGAGTGCAGTGGCAGTGGTGGCAGGAGCCTCTTCCACCTCCGCGGCAGCACTAAAGAGTGGCAAGTCAAGCAGTAAGGAGCAAGCAGGTGGGTAGTTAGGAGTGAGGGGTCTCAGATTGCGAGAGGGTGCAGGCCGGGCTGAGGAACTCTCCCCACTGAACGAATTTCATGCATTGGGTCTCTAGTTATGTAATAAAAATGATATATAGTCACACATATAATTAAATTCTAATGTGATAGCATCATAGGGGTAATGTAGTCAACTGAATATTTGATTTCTGTTTGTGAATGTGACCATATTGTCTGGCTGCCTGCCAACCTTCAAATATTTTTCTATGTATTGGTATACTTTCCTATTTTAGGAGTCCTGCCTTCCCAAGGGAGAAACCCCCAAACACAGTTTCATGACGGATAGACTGTAGCAGGCCTGTGACTTTGGCCCTATTAGTCAGACACATGAACTTGAGAGTCTGACTGAGAAGCAAGCTGGTGAAGAAATAGACATCAGGAGAATCCCTTTTCTGGCCTGGGTTGTGGCCAAGGCTGCAAGTAATGGATATGGGTCCTTATAGCTACTGTCAATAGTAGGTTCACACACAAACTGCTGTGAACGTTGTTCATTGACATCAGCCTGACTCTGGCCCTCCTGGAGGTTCTGTGAACTTCCAGATTACCTTCACTAAATCATTTTCCTGCTTAAACTAGATAGAGTGGATCCTGTTGCTGGCAAACAAGAGCATTGACTGGAAGAGTCTCTTATGTACCCAAGATCGAAGTATTTACTTTCCAGGACCAAAAAATAATTTTTGCGGTATCTGTCCTTAAACTCAACTATTTAGTCCATAAAATAATATGACCAGTGCTTTAGTAAAAATTATTTATTCATTCAACAAATCTTTGTGCACAGACTTGAAAGGCTATGGTGCTTTGTATGACACAAGCCTTGTCTCTGAAAGCTCACATCTGTTTTAAAGCTGAGCATCTATTCTTGGGTGACTTAATAATTATAATAATGCTTAACATTAGCGAGTACGTACTGTGCTTGCACATGTGTTAACTTATTGAATCATCCCAACAATTGGAAGAGTAGGTAAATGTATTATTCCTACACGTGAGGAAAGCCAAGTCTCTTGCTCAAGACCATAGAGCCAGTGAACAACAGAGCTGAGATTCAAAGCCAGGTGACCTGGCCCCAGACCCACATTCTTAACACCCTTCTGTGGCAGTAAGCTCATGTCGCTGACAGCAGTTCAATTAATATAGTACCATTTATATTCTTCACCTTTGAAACTGCTTCCCTCTCATTATAAAACTGAGAATCTATCAGCAGTCACTATTGAATCAGGAAAGAGTAAACATTCCTCCCTTCTTTTTAAAGATAAAACCGATCACCCCAAATGGACCCTAACCTTTCCCTCAGGGCCCTTGGCCACAGCTGAGCAAGACTAGGACTTAATAAAACCCCAGAAAACTAAATGCTTCACCTCCACGCCCTTGCTCTTTCCTCTGTGTGACTTATTCTTAACACAATAGCAGAGTGTTCCTGTCCCTTCCCTGTTCAAAACACTGCAGTGTCCTCTCCTGTTACTCAGAGTAAAAACCAAAATCCTTGTTTAAGACATAAATTCTCACATAATTTGACTTTGCTTACTTCTCAGATTGCATTTCCTGTGATGCTCTCCCCTCCCACAGTGCCTGGCTCCTAAAAGTCTTAATAAATTTGTTGAATAGAGTGAATGAATGAAAGAAAGAATGAATGAATGAGCGAATGAATGAATGAGCAAGTAGGTAAGAAAAAGAAATACTTTCCAAAGGGAGTGTAGGGAGGTATCTATTGCCTCTAAAATCAGAATATACAGTATCTGTTCATTATAGCAACTTGTAAGGCTTCTTCAGCATGTAGAGAAGCCCATGGGAACTAATATTTCTGAATCTCCTAACTGGAAAAGTATGATTTACCAATTTTGCTGTTACTGAAACTGGTTTAGAATAGTTTGTCCCACACTCATCTCTTAGAGAAACAGTTAAAATGGCCGTGTTGGCTTTACTTTTTCTAAGGCTTTAAAATGGCTTATTTTAAATCGCAATGATACATTTTAAAATTTTGTTTAATATTTTAAAGTGTTTGTTTAGATTCCACATATGATTGAAATCATATGGTATCTGTCTTTCTCTGTCTGAGTTATTTCATTCAGCATTATACCCTCAAGGTCTACTCATGTTGTCACATTTGGCAAGATTTCATTATTTTTTATGGGTTAATATGTATATGCCACAATTTCTAAATCCATTTATCTGTTGATTCTGTATCTTGTCTATTATAAATAATGTTGCAATGAACTAAAGGGTGCAGGTATTTTTTGTCTTGGTGTTTTCATATTCTTTTGATAAATATCCAGAAGCGTGTATAGTTAGATCATATGGTAATTCTATTCTTAATTATTTGAGGACTCTCCATAGCGGCTGCCCATCACCAGTGTATTAGTGTTTTCTTTTCTCCTCATCCTCTCCAAACACACCTTTGTTGAGCTCTACATTCTGCCAGGTACTGGGAATACAACAATAAGATGTTTTCTCTGCCCCTCAAGTCAGGGGCAGGTAAGTAAATAGGAATGATCAAGGGAGTATTAAAACTACGTAGTATTTGTACAGCCATCATGGCTCAGTGGTTGAGTGTTGACCTATAAACCAGAGGTCATGGTTCCACTCCTGGTCAGGGCATATGCTCAGGTTGCAGCTTGGTCCCTAGTGTGGGGCATGCAGAAAGCAGCTGATCAATGATTCTCTCTCATCATTGATGTTTCTCTCTCTCTCCCTCTCCCTTCCTCTCTGAAGTCAATAAAATTGTATTAAAACAAAAAAGCTACATAGAATTTATTCATGATACCCTTAGGGTATATGGAAGTCCATAGGAGAAGTACAGTGACTATCAGGCCAGTCACTAAGTAAATGTTATTTGAATAGTGAATGGATGAATGAGTGATTGAGTGAGTGAATAAATGAATGATTGAGAGAATATAATTGGTATGAGTACAGAACCTGCAAGGCATGTAGTCATCATCCAAGGAGAGATGCTTCTCCAATTTCACTATTTTGAATGAGATGAAACATGACTGCGGGAGTGCCAACAATGCTGCAGTCAGCATGTCCAATCCACTTGGATTAAGACATCAATAAAATGTCTCTGATGGGCAAAATTGCACCCTTCTGAAGCTCTTTCAGCTTTTTCATAATTAATTAAATAAGATATGTGCTTTTCTTCAAGGCAGCTGACTGTACAGCCAAAATGGATTGCTTAATGTTGCCTATGATTTTGCATAAGGTATCAGATCACAGCTGTGATCATGGTGAAGCAGGAATTGTTTTTCCAGCTGAACTTCGCTCCTTAGTTTCAGCACACGTCTTGGATCCCTTATGTGGTCTCTGTGCCAGTTATTTGCTATTCTGTATTGCTTATTCTACGTAGGACACAGCAGGGTTTATCAGAGGGACATTTACTCTTGATAACTCCGTGGTACAGTAAACATCTGCTGTGGAACTGGAAAGAGCTAGTTCAAGCCAGTTCTTAGTTTCCCTGGTCATTCTTACATTTTTATAAACAAGTAGGGGCCTGGCGCACAAAATTTTGTGCACTTGGGGGGGTCCTTTAGCCTGGCCTGTGCCCTTTTGCAGTCTGGGACCCCTCGGAGGATGTCCACCTGCTGGCGTGCCTGGCCAGCCTGGGTGAGGGGCTGATGGCTGTTTGAAGGCTGGCCAAGACCCCAAGGGGGACCCACACCCCATGGGGGTGTGGCCAGCCTGGGTGAGGTTCTGAGGGCCGTTTTCAAGTTGCCCACAGCCCGTTCAGGGTTCAGGCCCCTACTGGAGTGTCTGACCAGCCTGGGTGAGGAGCTGAAGGCTGTTTTCAGGCTGCCCACAGTCCCTTCAGGGTTCAGATCCCTACTAGAGTGCCTGGGCAGCCTGGGCGAGGGGCTGAGGGCTATTTGCAGACTGGCCACAGGCCTAGGCAGGCAATGAAGCCTCCTGTTTGCTTCAGCTCCATGGCTTCTATAATTGAAACTTTGTAGTCTTGAGCGGAGGCCATAGCTGGCCTAGGCAGGCAGTTTCCTCCATTGCTGGTGCAATGGAAGCCTCCTGTTTGCTCTAGCTCGATGGCTGCCGGTCGCCATCTTGGCTGGGCTAATTTGCATATAGCTGCTCTGATTGGCTGGTGGGCATGGCTTGGCTGGTGGGCATGGCTCATGTGTAATGGGGTGAGGGTAAATTTGCATATTACTCTTTTATTACATTAGATTACCTTTTTTTTTTCATTTCTTCCTACTGAATCAAAGTCATAGAAATTTTGCCTTTAAAAACAACCCTCATTTTAACACACTAAATTGCTTAAAGTAATTATAAATAAAATTTTAATGCTTTAGTATGCATTTTTAAAAGTTGGAGTTAGAATTGAATGATTTGAAATACTTTCCCCTGTTATGTTTTTATTATTATCTGAAGAATGATCCAATCAGTATATAATTGTGGGGTCTTTCAATGTAGGAAATCTTTCTCTTAAAGAGTTTCCTTTACTGGATACCTGCTTGACTCTTGTAAGTTTTTATCAACTTTCATCTCATCAACATTCTATTCCAGGCTTCACACGCACTTTACCCCAAATGAAACCAGCATGTTTAACAGATCTAGGATGACTTTTCTCTTAGCAATAATGCCCAGACAACAAGTTATCAAAGCAAAGCAGCACACAATAAAGTTATTAAATTTTCTTCTTGAACACAATTTCCAGTGGCTACTCACTGTTTCATCAAATGGATGTAAAACTACATTATTGCTCAAGCAAATCTTTATGTCGTATCTCATCTTCTTTTATTACTCTCTGTCTGCATATCTTCATTTTTTTAAAAAAAATACATTTTTATTTATTTCAGAGAGGACGGGAGAGCAGGAAAGAGAGAGAGAAACATCGATGATGAGAGAGAATTGTTGATCGGCTTCCTCTTGCATGCTCCACACTGGGGATCAAGCTGCAACCTGAACAGATACCCTGACCGGGAATGGAACCGTGATCTCCTGGTTCATAGGTTGACACTCCACCACTGAATCGTACCGGCCAGTCTGTGTGTCTTCTTCAAATCCTTTTTCCTTATTTGCACCTTTCAATTCATGTATGACTAACAAACTCTAAAGAATATATTTAACATTTTTTTTTATGTCTATCACAGTTGTCAATTGGAAAAGCTGAATGGCTTAACTCTAAAAATCTAAATGAGTTGCTCTTAACTAATATGGACCTCAAATGATTTTTATTTTTTGTGAGCCAAGGGACCTTGATTTTAAAACATTTCCTTATCACCCACCATATATAATTCCTGTTTATTTATTACACCACTTCTAAACTATATGGTATGAAACTGCATGAAACTTTTCATTCATACTAGTGCAGACACAGGAAAGGGATCAGAGTAAAGGATGGCTCCTTCTCCCCATGCAGCCTCTTAGCTCTTGCCTTTTTACATGACGTTTATCTACTAGACAAGCTGTTACTTTATTTACTAGACAAGTGTGAGCATTCACTCTCACACTGAGAAAAAAAGCAAGAGTCTAGCATGTAAGTAATAAGTATTTGTTATTATTATTTTGAAAGAAAGAGCCATAAAATTTTAAACACTATCAGAGGTATATTATTTTTACTTTTATTAATTTTCACAAGTTGATACATTATTTTGAAAAACAGAGAGAAATTGGTACATAGAAAATAAGTCAAGAAAATATTAGACCGAGATAGATTTGAACTCTGACTTTTTAAAAGTCTTCTAAAACTGTTTTTACTTACTTTAAACAGTAAGTATTTATTTGAGCACCTATTATTATGCCTAGCACAATGTTAAATACTATAAGGAAAAATATAAGAAGTATACCACATGGTCCTTGTCCCTAAATATTTTGTAATCTAGCTATTTATGATTATAAAGACATTAAAAAAACTCTAGACCCTATCACCTGTAAGTAAAATCATCTTCAAAAGTAATCACTTTGGAAGGTTATACAATTATTTCAACAATCCTTCCAGTGCTCAAACTGGTTTTTGCTTCTTTTCCTTCAGGACTGCCTTAGGAATCACTATACAAATCATATAAGAAAAGCAGACTCGGTGTGTTAGTTCGAATGCCACTTCATCTTCCTCAAAACCTAGCTTAGTCACCTGAATTAATCACTAGGTTCATGCACAGTGACTTCTGATTGTTTTTTAATCTCTAATTCATCCCAGAGACAAGTTTCACTATTCTTTTTTTTTTTGGAAAAAATAAAATTTTTTAAATTTAGACCTTACAAGTTGAAACTCCTAGGTCAGAACTATTATACATGATGGAATAAACTCATGCAGTAGAGCAGTCTATTGCGACAAATGTCTATTACCACATTCTGTTATTGGCACCTTTTATCACTTTAATAAACATGACAACCATATGTGCTAGGCATTATCATTACAGCAAACAGGGGCAGACCTGGGACTTAAATTCAGGTCTGTCTGGTTTGCAAGATTATGATATTAATTGCTATTCAATTAACTGTGCTTAAGCTTCTAAGGTTTTTGTTTGTTTTTGTTTTTTGTTTTTGCTATTCTTGATAATCTTCAAAACAATGCACTGCAGAATTCCTGGACAGTAAATACTGAGAACAAGGAGCCCTTCCCACCACCATTATGTCGTCTGAGCATCCGTCAGAGTGGGATGCTTGCATGTAGAATTTCACTGAAGGGGCTGCCTCACATGAGCTGTTCACCAGCTGGATACATCACAGTGAGCTGATGACAAAGATGAGGAGGGGTCCAGATGAGGGTCGAGTAGGATTTCTTTCTGTTCTATTATTCCAGGGTTTTCACTACTTCTTAACTGTTTGGCTTTGACAACGAAGGACAGAAAGGTCTGCCAGAAGCTGGCAGCAGATTTTCCCAATACTCCCTTCTAGCCCTGTGTTGTAAAAAATATATAGTTAATTAATTTAAAGATTTATATCATATATGTCCAATACATATAAGTTAGGTGAATAATCAGGATAAACTAGAGATTCAGTTTCAACATAAAGACAGAACAACTACCATATTTTCCAGTGTATAAGACGACTTTTTAACCCAGGAAAATCTTCTCAAAAGTCGGTGTTGTCTTATATGCCAAGTGTTGTCTTATAGGGCAGGTGCTAAAACTTCTGAGCTGGACTGGAAAATCTGCGGTTGCTGCACACAGTGGGGGGGAGCTCAAAAACGGCCGCACTCCATTCATTTCAATGGAGCCGGATGGAGACCACTCCTTCTTGTGCCGCATATGGTCTCCATCCGGACTTTATAACCCAGGAAAATCTTCTCAAAAGTTGGGGTCATTTTATATGCCGGAAAATACGGTCTGTTCATATTCATTCATGCCAGGGGTCTTTCTAAAATTTCTATCCTCAGTAATAATCATAAGGCTTCATGCCAACTGTCAGAAAAAGTGTGTTTGAGTTTTATAGACTTACTAGAGGCCTGGTGCATGAATTTGTGCACCAGTGGGGTCCCTTGGCCTGGCCTGCGGGATTGGGCTGAAACTGGCTCTCTGACATCGCCCAAAGGGTTCCAGATTGTGAAAGGGCGCAGGCCAGGCCGAGGGATCCCACCGGTGCATGATAGATCAGGGCCAGGGAGGGTTGTGGGAGGTTGGCCGGCCAGGGAGGGACCGCACGAGGGCTCCAGGGCATGTTCAGCCCATCTTGCTCAGTCCTGATCGGCTGGCAGCAAGCTAACCTACTGGTTGGAGTGTCTGCCCCCTGGTGGTCAGTGCATGTCATAGTGAGCAGTTGAGCAGCCTTAGCATATCATTAGCATATTATGCTTTGATTGGTTGAATGGATGACTGGACACTTAGCGTGTTAGGCTTTTATTATATAAGATATTTCATTCTGAAATTTCTAGCAGGGTTCTACTCAATATTTTAAGGCAATGACAAATCTATGAAGTTGGGCTTTATTGTTTGTTTTGTTTTAAGAAATATTTTTTAAAATATATTTTTATTGATTTTAGAGAGGGAGAGGGAGAGAGAGATAGAAACATCAATGATGAGAGAGAATCATTGATCGACTGCACGCCCCCTACTGGGGATCGAGCCTGCAACCCAGGCATGTGTCCTTGGTGGGAATGGAACCTGGGACCCTTCAGTCTGCAGGCTGACTCTCCATCCACTGAACCAAATCAGGTAGGGCTATGAAGATGGTTTTTAATGTAATGAGCCAAAATATAATTCTTCAAAAAGTAACTAAAAGCAGAATTCAAATAACTTTATCAGTATTTATTCCCTGCTTTTAGAAAGAAGAGTACAAAGGTTCCTGGTCACAGACATTTGTGTTAAACATATTTTCACAGTTATTTTACCCCTTTACTTATGAAACAATGAATAAATTAACATGTTGGGATGATGAAAATGTCAGAAATCTGGGTGCTTACAGGTTTCTGTGTAATCACAAATGTCTGTAAACATCAGTATGTTTGGGAGTTCAGGGTTTAAGGAGTGTGTGGCTTTACTCTAGAGAATAATATTTTCTCTTTAGTGGCTAATGCATTTTAAGGTTGCCTGGACAATGATAATTAAAATAAGTTGTTTCTCTCTTATCTGAAGGATATCAATCATCACTAAAGTATGCTTTCTTCCTCTTTTAATTACACTTATACTAGAGGCCCAGTGCACGGTGGGGTCCCTTGGCATGGCCTGGACCCTCTCACAATCCGGGACCCCTCAAGAGATGTTGGAGAGCCAGTTTCTGCCCCATCCCCACGGGCCCAATCCAGACAGGAGGGAGCCTGCTCATGTGTATTGAGTGTCTATCCCCTGATGGTCAGTGCGCATCATAGTGGCCAGTTGCTTAGGCTTTTATGTATATATATAGATTGAGTACTTTTTTTCTAAGTATGATATCTACAGTATAAAAACCATCTTCTGTAATAAATATCCATATCTCCCCCCAAAAATGTTTGGATAAATTATTTCTTTCTACTTTTACAATCTAAATAAATTTACATTAGGAAAGTCATTCCAGTTCAAAAATGAAGAGTATTCTAAATCCCAGTGAAATGGATAAAGAAGTATAAAATGGGTTAAATATATGCTAGCACTGAATAGAAAAGAGGAGTCAGCAGATATTATGACTAGTTTTTGGAAGGTGAAAAAGGAATGACATTCTGTTGAAGAGAAAGACAGAGAGAATCAGAGATGCAAATAGAACAGTAATTTCCTTCCCCTCAACCCCCCCCCCGCCCCAATGTCTTCAATGATGAAGTGGAATGACTGTAACAAATAGTGTAATTTAGAAATAAGAAGATATTAGAGAAGGCAAAGACCTGTTATTCTTCTTTCAACAATGAAAAAGGAAATTAATTAGAAATTTATAGAGAGAGAGAAAGAGGAAGACAAAAATAAAGTTGTGTTCTGATTTGTATTTTATGAGTCCTGCTTGTTTAATATGATAATTATAGTAATACTAGGGGCTCGGTGCACAAAATTTGTGCACTGGGCGGGGGGCGGATCCTTCAGCCTAGCCTGCCCCCTCTCACATACTGGATATTTGGAGCCCTCAGGGGATGTCCTATTGATGGCTTGGGCCTGCTCCCTGCTCTTCTTGGAGCCGGCTCCCCCCCCCCCCCGCCCCCTCTGATCACCAGCTCCACCCCTGCCCAGGCCTAAGTCTTCTGGCTGAGACCTTAGGCCTGGGCAGGGGACCCTCCAGCCCCATCTGATTGCCGGCTCCACCCCTCGACCCCCCCCCACTGCCTCCCCCACCACCTGCCCTGCCAACAGGCCTGGACACTTCAGCGGCAGGGCTGAGGGGACTGGGCGCCGCCATCTTGTGGCTATGGGCACCTCCATCTTCGTGATGGAGTGATGGTTAATTTGCATATTACTCTTTTATTAGATAGGATTGTAAATATTATTTACTAGCTTTATATTTTTAGCATAAACTTACAGACAAATTTTGGAGGACTTGACTATAATTACAGAGCAGAATTCAATGGTTATGAATCTTGATAATATAAAAGCAATGGTATAACTTAAAGAAGCCAAGAAATAGGTGAGTGAGAAAAAGTAAAGGGCAGCAGGAGTGGAATCAGCAGATACTGCCTCATGTTGATGAATTAATAAATAAGTGGTTAAAGAAGTGGTTAGAGAAGGCAAAGACCTGTTATTCTTCTTTCAACAATGAAAAAGGAAATTAATTAGAAATTTATATATAGAGAGACAGAGGAAGATAAAAATAAAGTTGTGTTTTGATTTGTATTTTATGAGTCCTGCTTGTTTAATATGACAATTATAGTAATACTAGGGGCCCAGTGCACAAAATTAAATATGAAATTCAAACTTATAAAGATAATCAACAGAAAAAAAAAATGTAATAAGACACATTAGGAAAAGGAGAACACAGAAAAAGGGACGATCATGTGATTTAAATTCCTCAGCTTTCATAAAGGGCAGTTACCACTTAAAATTGATAAAATGGAGGTACAAGAGTTCAGAGCACAAATGCCAAACCAGGACATCTCTGGGACTGAAACTGGTGTCAGGAGGGAAGCAACTTTTACTTTTCATTTTATACAATTCACTTCCTGAATTTTTATTATCATAGGCATGCATAGTATTTGCAATAATAAATAAAATAAGATTTGAGGAAAATAGGGTTATTAATGTAAAAATCCCTACCTGGCTCTAATCCAGGGTTTGGTATGCATATTGAGGCCACTTCCCCAGCTGCCATGTTTTTCTGAAGCTGGTGGCAAAAAGCCCCTTTCTGGGGCCAGCTCCTCTGCAATCGCCCTGATGTGGTAGGGCTCGAATCCACAGCACCCGCCGATGAACCTGACCCCCAGGTTGTAGGCCTCTCTGGCGTATTTTTGAATGTCCCACCTGGTTGCGACTCTGGGCTCCAGTCCTAGAATACAATAGTTATAGCATTTTAGGTTACCATCTTCATTTTCAGAGGATAGATGCTCTGATGAATGTTGTTTTTTTTAATTAAAAAACTGTATATTTTAGATTATGCATTCTTCAGATAGCTAATTTTTGGTTAACATTCAATGTTTTTGGCTTAGGCAGTCTTGAATTGTAAGACTGAACTGTAGTTGTTCATTATAGCTGTTTCCATTTTGTCACAACAAGAAATCTCAGGGACCTCTACTATGCACCTGAGCTTACCAAAGGGATATTCTGGGAGATCCACAAACCCTCCTTTGCCACAGTCAGGTGTGTGGAACCCCAGAGACTGCACCATCAGATGTGTTTTCAATCCTGCAGCTTGGAGGCCTTCCTTCATGAGCTTTATTGTCTTCAAGCTGATCCCAGGCCCAAATCGGCAGTTCACGCCAACAATTGAAGCCCCTATGCAAAGACATAAAAAAGTTTACATTTTTAAGAAATATATATTTTTATTGATTTTAGAGAGGAAGGAAGAGGGAGAGAGAGAGATAGAAACATCAATGATGAGAGAGAATTATTGATTGGCTGCCTCCTGCATGCCTCCAACTGGGGACTGAGACGCAATGTGCCCTGTCTGGGAATCTAACTGTGACCTTCTGATGCACAGGTCAGTGCTCAACCACTGAGACACACTGGCCAGGCACATTTTATTTTTACTTTTTTATTTTTTGACAGTTAGAAGGTGCGTAGGGATTACTATCCCTCTCTACCTCCCAAGTTTTACGGATGAGGAAAACAACTCCAGTTCATTTTTTTAGTTCTGAACTGCCCTGACAATGCTAAGCAAACTTTGCTAAATTTCGTAAACAACAACAGAGCAGCTTATCACACTGTGAGTCCACATTACCTGCTTTCACCAGCTTCACAGCACATTCTCCGGGTGTTATGTCATTCTTGTCTCCCTCTGGGCCTATGCACATGGTAGCTGCCACAGGTTTACCGGATTCCTTTAAGACTTCCACAGCCCACACTGCTTCCTCAGCATGCTCAAAATACTAAGAGAAATCGCAGAGCTTTCTATTGGTCCAAATATAAAGCAGATTTTGAGTGGTAGAATGTAAATGTTGCAAAAACCGTTGTTATAAAAATAGCCGAGTATATAATATGTAATAAAACTTGCTAAGGAATGTGTCTCTCTCAGACTGACTAAAGAATACCTTTCTGAGTAAATATTTTAATTCCTTTAACAATACAGGGTGGGGCAAAAATATTTTTATAGTTGTTTGTATGGAAAATAATGCAATACTTAATAAATAATAATACAATAATAAACTCTGTGTTTCACCTACTCACAACTATAAACTTACTTTTGCCACACCCTGTATATAGATTTCCACTCATATGTCATCTAAAAAACACAAAGGTTTTTAAGTAATTGAGTATTTAAAAAATCATAATTTTGAAGGAGCAAAAGTTAATAAATTTTGAACTCATCTTTTATGGGACTGGGGTAATAATGAATAGTTTTTTACTATATCAGAATGCTTTTATATTCTCTTCATGTTAGATAGTCATAAGTGTTCCACAAAGGAGGATTGGAAATATGATTATTTCCGCAGATGAGAACACTGAGGCATAGAGTGGGGAGGGATAGCTACCGAGTTTCCTTGTGAATGGTGGACAGGACACCCTGTTTGATAAATTTGTGACATTTGCAGGGGTGCCTGTCAGGAACTTCCTTAAGTGCCACAGTCAAACAGCTGAACTTAGGTGGAGAAAACTTAGCAGAAATCTCCCTGCTTCTTCCTTCTTGACTTAGAAACATTCTGCAGAAGCAGCGTGTGAGGATAGAGTCAAAGGATATGGGTGTGTCTGTGCTCCGCTATAGGGGCCCTGAACCTTCAGAAGGCTGAGGAAGCAAGGTTTTCAACAGGTTCAAGAGTGACTGGGGAAATAGCAGTTGTGTCCTTGTTGAGGTAAAGGCTTAGATTGAGGACTTGACTCTAGCAATTGTAATGGTAAATGGTGAATGAGGGCTTTTTAATTTTTGGAAGAGACGGGGAGAGAATGTTTTGGGCCTATTATTCAATCAGTAACCTATTCTTACTATTTCTTTCTATAAAATATTGCTCGCGTGTTATAATTTGAGTGGAAACAGAGATGCAAGAGGGAGTGAGGATGGAGGCGAGCAAGGGAACTACTGGTACTGAGGATTACCGGTGGGTTCTAGAGGAGCCCGAGCATCCACCTACCCCCAGGGCTTTAACCCCTTCTGTAGCCTGTCCCTCCTTTAGGGGGAGATACTCTCTGAATCACTATCCCCTTTCTCTGACCCCATGTTATAGTGTCTCCTGAGAGTCAGCTGCTGCAACCACCCTGCCCTAGAAAAGCAAAGGCTAGGCCTCTCCTGGGCTTTCCTTTGGCTTCGCAGAGAACAGAGCATCCAACCGACAGAATGTTGACTATAGTGCATTTAAATAAACCTTTGACCATCGGAGGGAATGAGGGCATAAGGCAATTCAATACTTTCATGGAAGTTGAAGACTGTTCAGTTATACTTGTCAATAAGTTTAACACTCTTCCTATAACACTAGACTTACCTCTGCAATCAAGAAGTCCACATTTTTCCTGGCAAAAACCTCTAGTTGTAGTTGAAAAAGTCTTTTAACTCTTGCTTCATCTGCGTGGTGTTTATATATTGCTGTCTGGCAGATACCCCCTGCTACCAAAGCATCACCTTTGTCAGCCACTTCTCTGGCAAGGTCACAGGCAGCGGCATTTACATCTTTCCACTGAGGTTAAGAGCAAGAAGTAAGATGGTGAGCCTGGCATGTTAAAGGTGTATTACAATCTATAACAAAGGGGGAAATGAGCAAATAAGATGAGGACAAGTTGCTGGTTTTAACTGCAATTCGAGAAGATCAGCAGAGTTGGGTACCATCTCCTCTACTACCAGTGAGGTTTAATTCCATTATTGTACTTACCACATCGGATTTTAGCATATTTGTTTGCCTCCCACACTTGACTGTGAGCCACTTCAGAAAAAGCTCTATGCCTTTGTACACTCTTTGTATCTGGCGTTGGGATTGCATTATAACAGGCACTCAATAAGTGTTGGTTGGTTGGGTATTAACATTTATAAATATTAACACTTTACATTTGCAGAATACCTCACAATACTTCCACATCCTGTCTCAACAACCCTAGGCAGTTAAGCATAAGTTATCTCCATTTTTCAGAGAAAACCAGTACTCCATGCAGTTAAGTGTCTTACACAAGGTCACACAGCCAATAGGTGGCAAAGGTGGGTATTCAATTCTTCTCATTCCAAGGCCACTGCCGTGAGCCCTAGGACCACCCTGTCTCCAGATGGACAAGTCAGAAAAGAAGAATGTGAAATAAGGAGGTAAAAAGAGCATCTATAAAATGTTCTTTCTTTATTAAAAAAATAGCACAGAAAAATGGCTACATCCTTCCAATGGCCTGTTGTTTCCCAGTCCTATGCCCTCCCTTCCCCTAGATAAAGAGAAATAAAAAGCTCATTTATTTACTATATATGCACCTACATAATAATTAGTTACTTAATGGAGTTTGTAGTAACACATCAGGTCAATTCCACAGCTTCCCATTGAGAAATTATTTTTATTATACATGGTCCCTGCCCCCCACCCCCCTTCTATTTCCCCCACCAGCTAGCACCACTACTTACCTTGCTTTCCAACTTTTCTTCACTGGCAGAAAAGGTGAACGTCTGCATGACATTTGCTCCTGCTCTCAAGAATTCCATATGAAGCTGACCAACTACAGAGTAGTTTTTTAAATTGAAATTAAAAATCACATAAGCTATCATTTTCAGCAGCAGCAGCAGCTCACCTACTTCTCTTCCAATCATACACAATTTCAAATCTAGTACTTATAAAAAGAGTTGCAGATTAAGGTCAGTAAAATTCAAGGACAGACATAGCAAAGATCATACCAAATCAGGGGCTGTTTATAGTAGCCTCATATTATCCTGCTGCTGGGCCTCACAGCTTGGTAAAGGCTCACGCAGAGATTAAAGCTTAGTTGGCTAATTGTTCTTGGTCTCTTGGTCTAGAGAGGGTTTATTCAGTTTCCAGTGTCATGAAGACTCTAGCTGGTCTGCTTACAGTACTCAAATTAGAATGAGGAAAACTGTGTTTATTTCTTCACCCATTCCCCCACCCCCCCATCCCTGACAACAGAACCTGGCTGTCTGTTGTCTATGCTCTGTTAAGCTGGTGGATACCATTAATCATCCTTACCAAACACACTGTTATCATATAATATGCAAATTAACCAGAAGGATGAATATGAAGCAACAACAGTTTTACTATATTAAGGAAACTCTTAAATATCCACAAGCTATATGTTTGTGAGGCACATAGTAGGATGTATATTTTAATAGTCCCCATGTATAAAGATGCAAATGTGTGTGCATGGTTGAGGGAGGAGAGAGAGAGGAGAGGGAGAGAGAGAATGAGAATTTCCTTCTATTTGTTCAGACCATGTGCTGTTACTGTCTCCACATCTTGGCTATTTTGACAAGTGAAATAGTCCTTAGAAAATACGTGCTATCATTTTTTTTTTTTATCTTCTCTCTGTCAGATGTACTCAAAATGTCGCCCAGATAAGCACTCCCAGGGATGCTGGCACTGACCTGCATCTGGATGTTCTACCACGACTTCCGGAGTCCAAAGCCCAGCCTTCACGTAGCCCCTCTTCTCCAGAGTTATGAGGAAACTGCCATCTCCAATCACAACCTCCCCACTCTCCAGACGTTCCAAGATACCCTGAAGGAAAAAAGGAAAAATCACCTAAGGCCCCTCTTTTCTCTAAAAAAGGCAGTTTCTAATTTTCAGAAAGATAGTACGTTGTTCTCACGGCTCCTGTTCTGTTAAAGTCACCAATGTTTAATAATAAATATTTCAGAAAGATTGGATACACTGTTGTTTATTGGACAATCCAGGCACTTGTTTAGGGCACAGTACTGTTACTGCTGTTTCTCATAACATTTAATCCTAATCAAAACATTGTGAAAATAATGATTCCATAATAGTTATTTTGGTTGTCGATATGTTTGTGGCAGACATTGCTAGTTGCTTAACTAATTTGCATTTTCTCTCTTCTTCTTTGCTAATGTATTTTGTTTGGGGAAACAATGCTTCCAACTTAAAAAACTTCCCAGGGGTCCCTTGCTGCTGGGGTGGCCATTTGACAAGTGCTGCCCAGGGAGACATGGGTGTAAGTCCGCTGAAGATTTCTGGAAAAGTATTGCTTTCCTGACACAGATGTCCACTCCCTTCCATCCTAACACCTTTTCCTTCCTGACTGGAACGTCACCGTAAGCCCTGGAAACAGAGCAGTCATCTTGCCGCATGCCATTGAAATCCGCATGCTAAGGCTGGCGGCAGGAGGGTAACAGCAGCCTGGTGTTTTAATGACATCTCAGCAGCCAAGGATTGCTAGTCCTCTTGTTAGGTGAGAAAGCCTCAATTTTGTGTGCAGACCACTGAATATATGCACTCAACATTTGATAATTATGCCCTACGTTTTCCAGCATGTTTGTAGACATGCTGTCATTTGGTATTCCCAACAGTTCTATGAATGAGGCGGGGCATTTTGCAAATGAGGAAACAGGTTCACAGAGGCTATGTGACTTGCCCAAGATCGCAGAGCTAAGCAAGTCACAAAGCCTACTTCAGATCTTCTAAATTCCTAACCTATTCTTTTCCTATTTTACCACTTTTCTCATCAGCCCGCACAGAAATTAAATGAAAGTCTGTAACCAGGGCAGTTATCGAAGGGTTTCCAGGGTCCAAATTTTGCCTCTCTCAGATACCTGCATGGCTCACCCTCTCACCTCCTTCAGGTCTTCGTGTCATCTTAAGTGCCATCTTTTCAGAGAGGCCTTCCCTGAACACCCTGTGACAACTGCAAACACTCCACGGTGATCCCTATCCCTCATGTATAGACTGTATTAATTGAAGATACACCATTTTAGTGAAAATGCAAGGCCAATTCATGTCAGCCCTGCCTACAGCTGGACACAGAGCAATGCATGAATGGGGGAGAAAAGCCTCCAGTTCCCCATCTAATCAGTCATATCTGCAGTCCAGAAAGGTACACCAGAGGCGATGTACCAGGCTACCATATCCACACCATCTCCATTTTCCTATGGAGGGAAGCAGAATGGAACTCTGCTGTGTTAACCATAAGTGCTGTTTGACAGAGAGAGAGTCCCTAATTCTGGTTAGCCTTCCATATTTCATATCTAAAGATGAATTTTAGCTGAATGTGGAAGACATGTTAACGTTTACCACGATTCTCACCTCTCTACTCCCTCCATAAAATACAGTTTTGCACTTTGAAACATAAAAAAGGACTGAAGCTTTCAACTTTCAGTGGGACCTTCTCACATGCCAGGTGCAGTTGTAGGCAAGCGGGATAAGCATTGGAATAACTCAAGGTCTGTGCCCTCAAGACGCTCAAAGACTGGCTTCCCTGGGCAAGGCCAGTGGGTCAGCAAATCATCCCAAGACAATGTAATAAATAAATGCCGCAGAGGGGTATAGAAGAGAGAATTAGAGGTATAAGTCACCTGTATGAAATCTCATCTTGAAAATCTAACATGCTTCAGTGAACTATGTTAAGAATCAAGTTTAACAGTGCACATCAAACACTTTTAGAAGGAAAAACATTGGTATACAATTTAGGTGTTATCAGTTAGTATCTCACCGCCTGTACCCAAACCAAGTGGATCTTTTTAACATTTCTTATTTTTGTCCCCTCACTCTCACCATGCCTGGATTATTGAAATCACCTCCAATTCCCTCCAGCCCCCTGTTCTGTCTCCCACTGCTGCCAGAGCAAAGCCTTGCCTGGCCTACTCTCATTTGCAATAACCTTTCCTTTGTGTCCTGCTGAAGTCTAAACACATCTATTGCCTGCACTGCAGTATTGGCTTACTTACCTGTCTCCTCTGTGTGGCTGTGAAATGTTTGAGGCTCAGGTGCCTGGTCTCTATCCCTCCTACCTCCTACAGCACCTAACAAAGAATAAGCCCTTGATAAACTATGCAGGGTTCATAGACAGACAAGACCATTTTGAAAATGTCATATGTCTCACATAGGCTACAAGTTTAGTCTTGAAAAGAAAAAAAAATTACTCTAACAGAAAATTAGCGAGGGTTTTAAGAAAATTATAGTACATATTTTTGATGGTATCTTTATAATACCAAATAAACATTTTCATCTGTTGTCTAGATGTTTGTCCAATACTTTAAATTTGCCAATTTAAGTTTCTAAACTGCCATTAGCAAAATAAGTTGGTTGTTAAGATTTGAATTCAGAGCATCTTTTAGCCCCTCCTTCACTGCTGTACTCACCACCCCAAATATGTACTCTACCTGTATAATCTAAAGATAGTTTGAGAATGACAGGACCGTGTAGAATAAAGAAAACTGTAAACTTACAGCACATTTATATTTTCATTCCATCCTCCCTTTTAGTTTGGAGTGATCCCACCTGGGATCTGATGATGAGCTCTGAGACAGTTACACCCCCTTTCTGCAGATATCAGTATGTGGATGTCAGGACTTAAGATCTGGCTTCAGGGCACCTCTATTCATACCCAAAGTAGTCCACCAGCTGCTCCCTGTGGCAGGAGGCAGCCAGAGACCCAGTCTGCCTTAAATATCACCCCTTATGCCTGAAAAATGCCACTTCATTTTTGGATTAAATGGGACTGCTTCTTTGGATTAAAGATAGAATTGGAGGTGCCCTCTGTGGCAATTGAATAAACTCTTAAAATGCACCTGTTAGCTGAGAAAAGAAGTGGGATAACTCCTTCCACTAACATTTTAATTTTAACTCCCAGGTACCCATTAACATGGATTAGTATATCATAAGCTTGGTGTTGCAAGAGTAGATGCCAGGAAGAAATTGAACAGAGACAGCATATTTTCAAAACCTTAATAAAAATGAACTGTAAAAGTGAACATAGTATTAGAAAAAGAAATTAACACAATGTTCTTTGCTTCAAGTTTTTATTACACCCTTTTTCTTCAATGCCCATATTTCACTTTTATAATCAGAAAAACATGTCCAAAATGATGTTAAGTTTTTAAACTCATATTCCTCATCTTATGTAACTAGTACCATTATTGTGTCCTTCCTCACAGTGTGTGTGTATGTATGTGTGTATGTGTGTGTATAGTTGCAATCAGTGCGATATATCTCCTTTTGTAAACTAACATTGCCAAAGCACTTTGCCTGCTTCCATACTTAGCTCCTTAATGGGCTAATAACTTATTAGGTGGATGAACCTTAATTTATTTAGGGAGCCCACTACTGTAGGGCGTCCTGATTGTTCCTAACTTTTTAGTATAAATCAGTCGGTGGCACATGTTTCTTTTCCATGCCCATATCACCCCATTGTTCTCTACCGTCTCTTATGAATTTCAGGGCTCAGGTGGGCTGCTTTGAGAGGTTCTAGGCATTTCCTGCGTCCAACCAAGTTCATGGTCTTCCTAATTTTATTTTGTCACCCCTTCTTCCCACCACACACACCAGGTGTAGAAATGGGTGAACAAAACCAAGAGCTGGTGACCAGACCTGGAAAGGGGGTGAGAGAAAGAGCCTGGAGACCGGCCTGCCTGGTGGGATGAGACAGGGGGGTCCCCAAGCACCCTCCCTCCACACCCCACTGAGGGTCGAGCAACCCCCCCCCCCCCCCCCCCCCCCCCCCCCCCCCCCCCCCCCCCCCCCCCCCCCCCAGCCGGGACTGGTTTCAGGCCAGCCGGCAATTGGGACAGCCAGACTGCGGCCCTTGCGGCAAGGAGCTCTGAGGCAGGAGAGCGAATGCTGTGGGTGCGGCGCTGTAGGTGCAGCCCGTGGGGGGAGAGAGGATGGGAGTGTGGCTGAATCTGAAGGCGCACATCCCCGCTCCACTCTGCTTCGTGCTTTGACTCTCGGGCCTCAGTTTCCTCAAGCGTATAAGGGAACAACGGTGAAGATAAACAGATAATTTGCTCAGAGCACTGGGCGCAGGGCCACTCCGAGTCAGGGCTCAACCAACGGTCCCCAGGTTTGTTATCTGAACTCACACCAAGGCTTATCGCCACCCGGTAAACCGAGGCCTAAGCCGCCCAGGTGCCTTGCGGTGGCCGCAGAGCCGGCTGGGCTCCAGCGGGATTTGCACCCCGGCGCTGGGAGCCCCGCAGCCCGAGGGCTCAGTAGTCGCGGACTTTGGGAAACTCACCTTCTTGGCTCCGGAGGGTGCCATAGCGCAGCGGCTTTGCGGGCGCCGGGTGGCCGCGAGCGCACCAGTCCAGGAGCCCGCCCCTCGCCCGGGGGAGGATCTCAGGGCCCCGGGAGGCCCGCCAGCCTTGGCCTCGGAGCCGTGTCGGTGCTCTCAGCTTCGCCATGCTCCGCCCGGGAGTGCAGTGGCTGCGGGGCCTCCCGCTGCGGGGCTTAGGGCTGCCTGGCACCCCCAGCCGTCCGCGCTCTGCCGGCCGCCACGAAGGGTGAGTGGGAACCCGGCGGCTGCAGGGCGGGAGCGTGGGGCTAAGGCGGACTCTGGCCTTAGGGGCGCTTTGGCTTCTGAAAAATGGGCATTCGGATTTCTTCTTGATTTATGCTTTCTTTTCCATGCACAACTGCACCAAGTGCTACAGAATCAAAGGGTTCCCAGTGCAGTCTCTTCAGCTCCAAACCCCTTCCCCAGTCACCTGCTCTAGTGCCTTTTGTATCTGCCCAGAGGGTATCTGTGTCTGCAACCACAGGTGTATATATGTTCTTCTGAGGCTCCCTTACACATTGCTTTTTACAATATGCCTTGGAGAAGCTCGTGCAAATAAATGTTAAAGCACAGAGCAGTGGTTTTAATTAAAGAAACATATACATGGGGAGAGGAAGTTAAGTGAGGAAGAAAGTTTTACTCTATCTGGGTCTCTTGAACCTGGAAAACAGTGGAGGGAGGTGACCCAAGAATTATGGTTACTAAACTTCATGATGATTATGGTTTTTCATGGGGTAAAATGATTATATGTCCTTGAAATAGAATGAGAAAAATTATCCTCTAGATCCTCTGGAAAAAAAATTCACCTGTTCAGTTCTTTAGCTGTATTAATTATCTACAATGAACCAGAATTACATGGAATGGGGCTCAAATGCCTTCTCCTTCCTCCCACAACCAGGTTGCCAAAGTTAGATTTATATATATATATATATATATATATATTAATTTCAGGGAGGAAGGGGGAGGGAGAGAGAAATAAAAACATTAATGATGAGAGAGAATCATTGATTGACTGCCTCTTGCACATCCCCCTTTGGAGATCAAGCCCACAAACCAGGCATGTGCCCTTGACCAGAATCAAACCTGGGACCCTTCAGTCTGTAGGCTGATGCTCTATCCACTGAGCCAAACCCACTGGGGCCTAAGTTAGATTTTAGATGCCTTAAAAAACAACAACAACAAAAACTGTAGCTACCATAGCCTAGTAAATCTACTTTATTTTTTTTTTAATTGTCTTCCAGAAAGGACAACCCACCCTTACCTGCAGAAACAAGATGGAAAGACAGAGCAGAGACAGTGATCATTGGAGGTGGCTGTGTTGGTGTGAGTCTGGCTTATCACCTAGCCAAAGCAGGGATGAAGGACGTGGTCCTCCTGGAGAAAGCGGAGCTCACTGCTGGATCTACCTGGCACGCAGTAAGGAAAGCACCTCACAACTGTCATGTTCTCTGAGTTGTGCACTAGGGTAATTGGTTTTCTTCCCATTCACAACACCCAGTTGCTGCCTTGTTAGAGTGAATTTCCTTTCAACAGTGTTCCATTTTGGTTGGCACACTTCCAAGTGGTGGTCAACATTGATGCTGTCTTTATCTGGAACATATGGCTTCTGGATTCACATCCTAGCTCTGCCATTTTCTATCCAAGTGACTTATGGCAAATTACTTAAGTTTCCATTTCCTGGGATGAGTGAGGCACCTGGATGTGTAAAATGGGATTATTAATAGTACCTACCTGCTAGGGTTGTGATGAAGACTGAGTTAATATGTTTAGAGTTATTCAATAATGTAAAGTGTTTAGTAAACGGTATTCTTTATATCAAAGAACAGCAGCTGGATAATCCTGAATATGGCAGAGACCTTCACCTACATTTTCCTCACCTGGCTGTAGTGGTCCTTTTCATTGACTTATTAATTATTTTAATTTTGTGTTGTGAGAGAATAGGTTGACTACATGAAAACTAGGAGGACTGAGAACAGCTTTTGTGTTAAAAAACACATGCAGCCAAGTCAGTCTCACATATTTGATGGTATATGCATAATTGTTCCAGTGCTATAAAATAACTGGGCTAAAATGGAAAGCTGCTCAGGTAAATGAGGTGATTGGCACTGCTTTCATGCTGTCAAACCAGTTATTTCTGAAGTCAACTAAGAATGGGAGAGGACATTTTTATGACTGTCAGTACAGATTTCTTTTGAAAGAAGAGTTAAGCAGTGTTAGCTCAACTTTCAGTCTTAGCTTTCCTTTCTGTCATTTGCTTTCTTCTGTTGAGGCAAGAGAAACCCCTGCTTTTAGGATTTTCATCCAGACCTGTTAATCCAGACCTGCTCAAGGTGTGGGCTGGAGGTTGAACACTGAAATGACTGCCTGTCTCTAGTTGACTGTGAAGGAGAGTGCAGCCCAGATTTCAACCCGTTGGCTCCAGAGTCTAGTGGCTACAGAATCTGACCTCATGGTTGGATGGAGGCTCCTAGAAAAATCATAGCAAGCCCATCTTATATTTCCTCTCCTTCCCTCCCCTCAGTCTGGGAGAGGGGCCCAGGCACCTAGTCCTCCTGAGTGTAATTTCAGAACCTTCACAGACACACTGTATTTTGTTTTGCCAGTTCCCCCCTCAGCTTGCTTCTTCCTACCTGGAGACGGGTCCCGGAAGCCACCAACACTCCTGGCTCTTCTCCCCTCCCTGAACTAGACTTTCTATGTAGGCTTTTTGATATCATCGCAAAGAAAGCCTGTATTTCTCCTATAGCTCTCCTATAACTTCTCCTTGCTAGACACTCAGTCACTCTTTCAACAACTATTTTCTAGGAGCCTATGTGTCAAGCCAGTGCTTTTACGGAAGGACAGACACAGCAATGAACAAAACAAAGTCAAGTCCCTGCCCCCATGAGCCACACTTGGGTAGGGCAGACAGAAAACACAAGCAGCGCTTGGGAATAATCAGTGCCATGAAGAAGAGAGTAAAGGAATAAAGAATGATGGAGGAGGAAGAGTCAGTAGGCTATTTTAAAGAGCAGAGACAAGGTGGAAGTGCGCGAGTGAGGGGGTTGGGAGGCTGTCCAGGCAAGAGCAGGTAGGCAGAGGGCAATTTAGGCACATGGAGATATCCTAAGTGAGAGGCTTACACCCTTTAACACTTTCAGCTTGTTAAATATTATTAATATTTTAATTACTTATTTGCTCATTTATATTTGATTGATTTGATGTGGCCTGCATTATAGACTAGATAACTGAATTCCCTGCAATTTTACTTCTTAGTCATCCCAAGAATTAAAAAAAAAGAAGGCAACATGCCCTTAACCTAAGTTCTTTTAAGAAAAGTGGGCAAAGTTTTTAATATGCTAGTTTCTAGTTAAATGTTAACTGTGCAAAATAATTTCACTTAAGCAAAGAGATACCAGAGTGGGTGGGAAAGGCATTGTCCTGGTTTTCGAATAAAGTATTATGCAATGGTTTACAAAATTGGATTCAAGCAGTGTGGGCTCAAGATGGAGCCAGGCAGCAGAAGCCAGGCTACTTGACCCCCAGAGAAAATGAAGGAAAAGAAAAGAGGATTGCCCTGGGAACCTGATTCTATGCCGTTTTGAAGTCAAGGAAGCCTCCCTCTGAGAAGTAATGTGAAAGAAATCCCATGTATTAGGAATTTTTAACACAGACATATTTGCAGCAGATATGAGAATGTGGAGGGTTAGAGAGCAGTTAAAGGGGTAGAATACAAAAGATAAAGGCCGTCTCATGGAAGTAGAACATGTGCTCAGGTTAAACTTGTCTGGGGGTGTAGGAATCGGTGCTTAGGCAGAAAGGCACAGCTTGCCATGTGAGTATTCAAAATGAAGCTACAAATCCAAAAATCCTGAGGGTTTGCTGAATTGCAATGAGACTGCATTGTCAGCACCTGACACTACTACCAATGTGGAGCAGTTCTTATGGGGTGGGGGTAGGGCAGAGGATTGAGTGAGAAGCAATTTTGGAGCTTGGGGTTCCCAGGAGAGGCTGCCCCTGGGGATGGTAAGAAAGTGGGTGGTTTGGGGGGCTGAGGACTATAGATGATCCATATGGTGTGTAGAAAGATAATATTAGAACTTTCTGTTTATTTTCTTTGTGTGTGTGTGTATTTTTTATTTTTTTCCATTTTTTATTACATAAAGTATTACAAAGATTAGTACATATATCTCTTTTTTTCCCTGCCCTTCCCCCAGCCTCCTCTACCCCCCCCCCCCCCACACACAGTGTTTTGTGTCCATTGGTTATGCTTAAATGCATGCAAAAAAGGCCTTTGGTTGATCTGTTTATTTTCAACTAAAAATGTAAGAGAGAAATTAAGCTTTCCTAGCATTTCTAAATAGCCCTTGCCTTTGATGTGGGTGATGTGTTGGGTATTATTCCAAGGGACTGAGTAAGGGAGAGGTGGGACTTTACAACGCGTGTGTCCTCACTTGTTCCTTTGTCTTCAGTCTGTCATGACATAATGCAGATCAGGTGTTGTAGGACATCGCCTTTGCGATTCATTTTATAGAACCAGGGTTTTAAGTAAAATAATAGGTGATGAAAGGGGGAGGGATTAACCTTGAGAGTGTTGTACTACATGGAGATTTGTTGGTATCACTGTAATAATTAAAAGAACTGTGAAACTTAGGTTTTTCTTTTACAAAAAGACAGTGTCCTAAAAAATAGACACAGGACAGTCTATCCTTTCTGCCTATTTTTTTTTTTTTTTTGGAAAACAGTCCTGTTGGGAAGAGAAAATGTTGAAAAGGAATGTTTAGAAATGTTGACATTATTATTATATTTTTCTGGCCAAAACGATAGGTATCACCTACAAAAACTTTCATATATGCAAAAGTTATGTTTTTTTAACCCATCTAAAATGTTTTCAAATGAGGAGTTTCTGTGGTATTTGTACCCATTTATTTAAAAATATAAAAATGCAATATTTCCAATTAGCTTGTAACAACAACTGATGAACAGGAGAACATGAAACATTAATAGTCACACTTCA
>PVJC01018276.1:0-31524 GCA_004026665.1 Murina feae | reverse complement strand
GGGCTGAGGGACTCCCTCCACCCCGAGTGCACAAATTTTTGTGCACCGGGCCCCTAGTTATATATAAAATAAAATGGAGGTGAGAAACTTATCAGATATAGAGTTCAAAATAATAATGACAGGGAGAAAAGATAGTAGCTGGCAGGACTGAGGTGAGGGATGATAAGAAGTAAATGAGTGAGGGAATAAAAGGAGAGTGTATGGATGTGTGTGGTGTGTGTGTGTGACTTAGGGAGGGACAGTTAAATCCAGCAGGAGCAGCAGAGGCTGGCAGACCAGGCTCTCTTGGACAAGAAGAGACTACCACCATTGCAGACACTCCCTGGACTATGGGACTTGGGCATGGAGCCCACGCCATCTTGAAGGGGAGAGTGGCCTCTTCTAGGAACTCATCAGTACCACCACCCAGACAGGCCTTTGACACTGCCCACAACCCAGCAGTCACTCCAGCCAAAATCCTGCTGCCCCACCCATAGACCCGCAAACCCTGGGACTTCCACCTCCAAAGGTGCACTGCTCCCACAGCAGTAAGTGAAACTTCCTCCCTCCCTAGTGGCAGAGCTCTGGACAGCACATTCATGCATTTCCAACATTCACACATTTCCAGCATGCAGATTTCCAGGGCATGCTATTCCATAGGCAGCTCTTGGATGCCACTGTGAACCCCTGCTGTGGATGAACAGACAAGTGTGCACGGCCCTGCAGTAGAAATTCTGAATTCCTTCTTCCTGAATAACCACCCACAGACAACCCAGTTGCTCATCTTTAGTGTCGGGGTCCCTCAGAGTGCGTCAGAGCTTTGCGCTGGCAAACTCACCACCACAGTAGCACATTTCTAAGGAGCAGGCACCCAGAACCCATCTATCCATAGGCTGCTTGTGGGAGCCGCTGTGAGCCCCTGCTGGGTGTGATCTTGGACAAACAGGGACACACTCCCCCTGGCAGTAGAAATTCTGAATTCACTCACCCTGGATACCTGCCCACAGATGCCTCAATTACATGACTTCAGTGCCAGGGCCATTCAGAGTGCTTCAATATGCCACACTGGCAAACCCACTGCTGGTGTCCCTTTGAGCGACCACCGGGAGCACATGCCTATCTACCACAGGTGCAGCAGCAAAAACTGAGTCTGCCCACCCCACAGTTGCAGAACTCTGGACACTACAGTTGCACACTTTTCCATTGCCACTGTGAGTCCCCGCTGGGCACACACAACTTCAACCAAGAGCGTAAGACAGCAAAAATTGTGACACCACCCTCCATGATTGCTGCTGACTTCTAGACACTACAGTTGTGCCTTTCTAGCTCACAAGCCTACATCAACAGAACCCAAATAGCTCAAGTAGGGAGCTACACTAGATTACCAAGCCCAGGAGACCTGAGAGATCACAGCAGTAGTACCATCCCCAATAGAACTAGGGTAGAAAAGCAAACAGATCTACAATTAAAATGTTACAACAAAATATGGGAAGACAAAAAAAGCAATCCCCAAAGGAAAGAAAAACAGAAATCACCAGAGAGGGAGTTAAATGCAATTGAAGCTAGTAATATATCAGAGAAAGAATTCAGAGTAATGTTTATAAGGATGCTCAAATGGCTGGATGACAAATACACACAACTCAATGACAAATATATACAATCAATGAGAATTATAATGTCACTAACATGAAAAGGAACCAAGAGGAGATGAAGAATGACATATTTGCAAGAAAGAACACGATGGAAAGCTAAAACAGTAGACTACAAGAGACTGAGGACCACATTAGTGAATTAAAAAACAAGGTAGGAAAAAACACAAAACACAGAAGCAATTGGAAAGAAGATTAAAAAGCAAGATGAGAGCCTAAGACAGCTTTGGGACAACAAAAAATGAAACAATATTTGCATAATAGGGGTACCAGAAGGACAGGAAGAAAAGCAATGAATGCAAAACCTGTTTGAAAAAATAATGACAGAAAACTTCCCTGATATTGGCAAGAAAAAACTATGCAAGTCCAAGAAGCAAATAGAGTCCCAAACAAGATGAACGAACCCCAAAAGACCGACAAATTGGCAAACACGAACAACAAAGTAAGAATTTTAAAGGCTGCCAGAAAGAGACAGAAAGTTACTTACAAGGGAGCTCCTATTAGAATAGATTTTTCAACAGAAACACACCAGGCCAGAAGGGAATGGAATGAAATATACAAAGGGATGCAAAGCAAGGGACTAAATCCCAGAATACTATACCCAGCAAGGCTATCATTTAAAATTAGAGGTGAAATTAGGAGCTTCACAGACAAAAAAGGGCTAAGAAAGTTTATTACTACCAAGCCAGCAATGCAAGAAATGCTAAAGGGACTGTTGTAAAAATAAACAAAAAGGCAAGAAGCAGCACAACCATTAACAATAAAAATGACAACAAACAAGTACTTGTCCTATATAATAAAAGCCTGATATGCTAAGTGTCCAGTCATCTGGTCGCCTGGTTTGCTATTCAACCAATCAAAGCATAATATGCTAATAATATGCTAAGGCTGCTCAACCGCTCACTAGGATGTGCACTGACCACCAAGGGGCAGTTGACTGGTTGACCAGTCACTATGACATGCACTAACCACCAGGAGGCAGATGCTTCAACCAGTAGGTTACCTTGCTGCTGGAGTGTGGCCAATTAGGACTGAGCAAAACAGTCCAGACATGCCCTGGAGCCCCCACAAGGTCCCTCCCCAGCTGGCCAACCCCTGTGTCCCTTCCTGGCCCTAATTGTGCACCAATGGGCTCCCTGAGCCTGGCCTGCACCCTCTCGCAATCTGGGACCCCACAGGGGATGTCAGAGAGCCAGTTTCAGCCAGATCCTGCAGACCAGGCTGAGGGACCCCACTGGTGCATGAATTCATGCACTGGGCCTCTACTCAATAATAACATTAAACATAAATGGATTAAATGCACTGATCAAAAGACATAGAGTAGATGAATGGATAAGAAAACATAACCTATATATTTCTGTCTGCAAAAGACCCACCTCATAACAAAGGATTTATACAGAATGAGAGTGAAGGGATAGAGAAAAAATTTTTCAGGCAAATGGAAATGAGAAAAAAGCTGGGGTTGTAGTACTTATATCTGACAAAATAGACCTCAAAGTAAAGGCCATAACAAGAGATAAGGAAGGCCACTACATAATACTAAAGGGATCAATTCAACAAGAAGAGACAACTCTGGTAAACTTATATGCACCCAATACAGGTGCACCCAAATACATAAAACAACTTCTGGAAGATATAAAAGGAGATATTGATAGCAATACAGTCATAGTAGGGGACTTTAATAGCCCATTGACACCACTGGATAAATCCTCTAAACAAAAAATCATCAAAGAAACAGCATTCCAAATGACTCACTAGATCAGATGGACTTAATTGACATCTTCAGAATATTTCACTCCAAAGCTACAGAATATACATTCTTCTCCAGTGCACATGGGGCATTTTCAAAGACAGACCATATATTAGAACACAGGCAAAGTCTCTTCAAATTCAAGAGAATAGAAATCATTAGAAGCATCTTCTCAGATCACAATGGCATAAAACTAGAAATCAACTACAATAAAAACAATAAAAAATCAAACACTCAGAGGCTAAATACCATGCTATTAAATAATGATTGGGTTACCAAAGAAATAAAAGAAGAAATAAAAAGCATCCTGGAAACAAATGACAATGAAAACACAACAATCCAAAATCTATGGGACATAATGAAAGCAGTCCTATGAGGGAAGTTCATAGCTCTACAGGTTTACCTCAAAAAAACAAGAAAAATTGGTAATAAATCATCTAACCTTGCAACTTAAAGAATTAGAAAGCAATAAGAAAAGCAAACAGTATCCAGAAAGAAGGAAATAATAAAGATCAGAGTGGAAATAAATGACATAGAGACCAAAAAATACAAAAGATCAATGAAACCAAGATCTGGTTCTTTGAAAGAATAAAGAAGATTGATGAACCTATAGCCATGCTCAGCAAGAAGCAAAGAGAGAGGACCCAAATAAACAAAATCAGAAATAAAAGAGGTGAAGTAACAACTCACCCTACTGATATACAAAGGATTGTAAAAAAAAATACTACAAACAACTCTACTACAAAAACTGGACAACCTCTATGAAATAGACACATTCCTAGAAAAATACAAGCTTCCAAAAATCAATCAGGAAGAATCAAAAAACCTGAATATGCTGATAACTACTGATGAAATTGAAACAGTAATCAAAAAGTTTCCAGCAAACAAAAGCCCTGGGCCAGATGGTTTCACAGGGGAGTTTTATTGAACATTCAAAGTAGAACTAAAACCAATCCTTCTCAGACTCCTCCAAAAAATGGAAGAGGTAGGCACACTTCCAAGCTCTTTCTATGAAGCCAGCATTACCCTAATCCCAAAACCAGATAAAGACACCACAGAGAAAGAGAATTACAGGCCAATACACCTGATGAACATAGATGCTAAAATCTTCAACAAAATTCTAGCAAACCAGATCCAACATTACATTAGAAAGATCATACACCATGACCAAGTTGGATTTATTCCAGGGATGCAAGGCTGGTACAATATCGGCAAATCAATAAACGTGATACATCACATAAACAAATTGAGAGACAAAAATAACATAATCATATTGATTGATGCAGAAAAGACATTTAACAAAGTCCAGCACCTTTTTCTAATAAAAACGCTAGACAGAGTAGGAATAGAAGGATCATACCTCAACACAATAAAAGCCTTATATGACAAATCTACTGCCAACATCATACTCAATGGGCAAAAACTGAAACAATTTCCCCAAAAAACAGGAACAAATAGTGATAACTGCTTTCACCATTCCTCTTCAACATAGTACTAGAAGTACTAGCTATAGAGATAAGACAAGAAGAAGAAGTAAAAAGCATTGGAAACGAAGAAGTAAAATTATCATTATTCACAGATAACATGATACTGTACATAGAAAACACTAAAGACTCCATCAAAAAATTATTAGACCTAATAAATGAATTTGGCAATGTAGCAGAATACAAAATTAATGCCAAGAAATATATGGCATTTTTGTTCACCAATAGTGAACGTACAGAGAGACTAAAAAAAAAAAAATCCCATTTACCATCACACCAAAAAAACTAAGATACCTAGGAATAAACTTAACTAAAGAGGTAAAAGACCTCTACTCAGAAAACTACAGGACATTGAAAAAAGAGATAGAGGAAGACATAAACAGATGGAAGAACATACCATGTTCATGGATTGGTAGAATCAATATCAATAAAATGTCCATACTACCTAAAGCCAACTATAAATTCAATACACTCCCCATTAAAATACCAATGGCATATTTCACAGATCTAGAAAGAACTCTTCACAAATTCATCTGGAATAAAAAAAAAAATAGATGCAGGGATCCTGAGAAAGAAGAACAAAGTAAGAGGGATCTCAATACCAGATATCAAGATGTATTACAAAGCCACTGTTCTCAAAATTTCCTGGTACTGGCAAATGAACAGACATATAGACCAATGGAGTAGAATAGACAACCCAGAAATTGACCCAAACCACTATGCCGAATTAATATTTAACAAAGGAGGCAAGAACATACAATGGAGTCAAGACAGTCTCTTCAATAAATGGTGGTGGGAAGCTTGGTCAGACACGTGCAAAAAAATGAAACTAGACCACCAACTTACATCATACACAAAAATAAACTCAAAGTGGATAAAGGGCTTGAATGTAAGACAGGAAACCATAAAAATATTAAAGGAATCCACAGGCAGCAAAATCTCAGATATATGCTGAAGCAATATCTTCACCAATTCAGCCCCTAGGGCAATGGAACCTAAAGGGAAAATGAAGAAATAGGACTACATCAAAATAAAAAGCTTCTGTAAAGCAAAAGAAACCATCAACAAAACAACAAGAAAACCCACTGCATGGCAGGACATATTTGTCAAGGATATCTCCAGTAAGGGTTTAATCTCCAACATTTACAGGGAACTCATGCATCTTAACAAAAGGAAGACAAACAACCCAATCAAAAAATGGGCAAGGGATCTAAATACATACTTTTCAAAAGAAGACATAAGGAAAGCCAAGAGACATATGAAAACATGCTCAAAGTCACTAATCATCTGAGAGATGCAAATCAAAATTACAATGAGGTACCATCTCACACCTGTCAGAGTGGTTATCCTCAACAAATCAACAAATGACAAATGCTGGTGAGGATGCAGAGGAAAAGGAACCCTCTTGCACTGCTGGTGGGAATGCAGACTGGTGCAGCCACTGTGGAGAATAGTATGGAGTTTCCTCAAAAAACTAAAAATGAAATTTGCATTTGACCCAGTGATCCTACTTCCAGGAATATATCCCAAGAAACCAGAAACACCTATCAGAAAGGATATATGCACCCCTATGTTCATAGCAGTCCAATTTACAATAGCTAAGATTTGGAATCAGCCTAAGTGCCCATCAGCAGATGAGTGGATTAAAAAACTGTGGCACATCTGCGCAATGGAACAGTATGCCACAGTATAAAAGAAGGAACTCTTACCATTTGCAACAGCATGGATGGAGCTGGAGAGCATTATGCTAAGTGAAATAAGTCAGTCAGAAAAAGATAAATATCACATGCTCTCACTCATTTGTGGATTATAATGAACAACATAAACCAATGAACAAAAACAAATCTAGAGACAGAGAAGCATCAATCAGATTCTCAAACCTTAGAGGAAAGGTAAGGGAGGGTTGGGTAAAGGGGAGGGATCAATCAAAGGACTTGTATGCATGCATATAAGCATAAGTGATGGATGCAGACAACAGGGCATGAGGGTGAGGGCAAGACTGGGAGTATGTGGGGACAATGGGTGGATAAAGACACATTTGTAATACCTTAAACAATAAAAAATTAAAAAATAATAATGACAAGGATACTCAGGGGTATGAGAAAACTGTAGTAACTATGCAAAAACAGTCAGAAATGAAGAATGACAGCACTAATAAAGAACACATTGGAAGAATTATACAGAAGATTAGGGGAAACTAAGGATCATATCACTGAATTAGAAGATAGTGTATCAAAAATCATTCAATCAGAGAAAACAAAAGGAAAAATAATTAAGAAACAGGAGGACAGCTTAATAGAGCTGTGGGACAATATGAAAAAATAACAATATTCACACCATGGAAGTGCCAGAAGCAGAAGAAAGCAGGCAGGGGATAGAGAAAGTGAGCAAGGGAAAGTGATCAATTTTTTGAAAAAAATAATAGCAGAAAACTTCCCTAACCTGGTGAAGAAAAAAGTCACATAAGTTCAGGAGGCACAGAGAGTCCCAAGCAAGAAAAGTTCAAACAGGGCCATACCCAGACACATCATAATAAAAATGCCAAAAATTAAAGACAAGGAGAAAAATTTAAAGCAGCAATTGAAAAGCAATATGTTACCTACAAAGGAGCTCCCATAAGGCTGTCAGCTGATTTTTAGTAAGAAACTCTATAAGCCACAAGGAAATGGCATGAAGTATAAAGGTAATAAAAAGCAAGGATCTGAAACCAAGATTACTATATCTAGCAAGGCTATCAATCAAAATAGATGGTGAAATAAAGAGCTTCCCAGACAAAGAAAAACAGTAAAGGAGGTTATCACCATCAAACTAGCATTACAAAAATGTTAAAGGGACAGCTATAATAAGAAGAAATATACACTTGGTGGCCAGATTATTATGACCACCTGACATTTGTAGTCAAATTAGCTGTAATTTTGCAGTGAAGTTGTTAGAGGGCCAGACCATTATAAATAGGGAAGCAGGTTGTTTACCATGACAGTAGAACTGAGATTTTTTTCTGAAGATATGGATAAACAATGCGATTTAACAGCCTTTGAACGTGGGATGATTGTTGGAGCTGGGAGCTATGGAGTGAGTATCAGCAAAACAGCTGAAGGGCTGTTTGAACACCTTTGCTGTCTGCAGTTACCAAGATAAAATGTCAGCAACTCACACAGGAACACAAGGATTGAACAGTCGATCATTGGAAAAAAGTCATATGGGCCAATGAATCATGTTTCCAGTTCCATCATGTCGATGGCAGAGTGAGAATTTGGCAGAAACAGCGTGAAAGCATGCACCACACATGCATGAGTACAATCCTTCAAGCTGTTGAAAGCAGTGTTGTGTTTTGGGGCATGTTTTCCTGGAGTGATTTGGACCCTTTAATTCATGTGGAACAATGTCTGAATAGCACAACATACCTAAGTATCATTGCTGATCAAGTTCATCCTATCATGTTGATGGTGTATCCCAATGGAGATGGCTTCTTACAATAAGACAATGCACCATTCTGTGGTACTCGTATTGCGCAGGAGTGGTTTCAAGAACATGAGGGAGACTTTACCTTGTTTAAGTGGCCCCCATAATCACCAAATGTCAATCCAATTGATCATTTGTGGGATGAAGTTAAAAGAGCCATCAGGCAGCTGGTTCCACAACCATCAAATCTCACAGAACTGGACAGTGTTATTCATGAGGCATGGTGTCAGATTCCTTGCATCACCTTTCAACATCTCGTGGAGTTAATGCCAAGAAGAATCGCTGCAGTATTGAAGGCAAAAGGTGGTCCAACAAAGTAAGTATTGATGGGGTGATCATAATCATCTGACCACTCTGTGTGTGTGTGTGTGTGTGTGTGTGTGTGTGTATACGGAGAGAAACATAGGCATAAATAATTAAAATAGAAATAAATATGTACCTATCAATCATAACTTTAAATATAAATAGAATAAATGCTCTAATCACAAGATATATGGTTACTGAATGGAAATGAAAACATGACCCAATTATATGTTGTCTACAAGAGACCCATCTCAAAACTTAAGATTTACACAGAATGAAAGTGAAGGGATGGAAACAAATTTTCCATACCAATGGAAAGGAAAAAATGTTGGGGTAACAATACTCATATCTAACAAAATAGACTTCAAAATGAAGGATATCACAAGAGACAAAAAAGTTCATTACATAATACAGTACTAAAGGGATCAATACAACAGGAGGATATAATTCTGATAAACATATATATAACCAATATAGGAGCACCTAAATATATATATACATATATATTAGAAGCCTGATGCACAAAAATTTGTGCACTCAGGAGGTCCCTCATCCCGGCCTGTGCTTTCTCACAGTCTGGTACCCCTTTGGGGATGTCACCTGCTGGCATGCCTGGTCAGCCTGGGTGAGGGGCTGATGGCTGTTTCCAGGCTGGCCAAGCCCCCCAGTGTGGACCCTCACCCCATTGAAGTGTGGCTAGCCTTGGTGACAGGCTGAGGGCTGTTTTCAGGCTACCCACAGTCCCTTCAAGTTTTGGGTCCCTACTGGGGTACCTGGCCAGCCTGGGTGAGGGGCTGATGCCTATTTGCAGGCTGGCCACCCCCCAGTGGGGTCCCTCACCCCATTGGGCTGTGGCCAGCCTGGGTGCAGGCCTGAGGGCTCTTTTCAGGATTTCTGGGTGCCCACAGCTCCCACTGACCCAATTTCCCAGCAAGGCTGGCTGGAAGCAGGTTTCTGGGGTTTATTTATCTTCTATAATTGATACACTGTTCCTTTAAGCCAAGGCTTAGGCAGGTAACGAAGCCTCCTGTTGGCTTCAGCTCATGGCTTCTATAATTGAAAGAATGCTGCCTTAGTAGACTCTAGGCAGCCAGTTTGCTCCATCGCTGGTGCAAAGGAAGCCTGTTATTTGTTTTAGCTCCAAGCCTTCTATAATTGAGACAATGTTGCAAATATGTTGTTGCCTGAGCCTGGAGAAGCCAAGCCAGCCGGTAGACGGTTTACTCCTGCTGCAATGGAAACCTCTGTTTACTCCAGCTCTGTGACTGCCCGCTTCCATCTTGGCTGGGTTAATTTGCATACAGCCACTCTGAATGGCTGGTGGGCGTGGCTTAGGCATCCCATAGAAATGGTCAATTTCAATTTCAATATTACTCTTTTATTATATATGTATATAATATATATATATATATATATATATATATATATATATATATATATATATTATACACACACACACACACACACACACACACCCTTCTTGAGGACTTTAAAGGAGAGATTAACAGTAATACAGTCATAGTAAATGACTGTAACATCCTACTGGCTTCACTACGTAGTTCTTCCAGACAAAAAAGTTAACAAGGAAATAGTGACTCTAAATGACACTCTGTATCAGATGAATGTAATTGACATTTATAGAACATTTTACTCCAAAATTGCAGAATATACATTCTTCTAAAGTGCACATTGGGTCATTCTCAAATATCGACCACATGTTAGGACACAAAACAAGTCTCTACAAGTTCAAGAAGATTGAAATTATATCAAGCATCTTCTCAGATCACAACGAAATGAAATTGGAAATCAACTACAATGAAAACACTCAAAAACGTTGAAACACCTGGGAGCCAAATAGCATGTTATTACACAATGAATGGGTTACCAAAGAAATCAAGAAAGAAATAAAAAAGAAAACTTCTTCGAAACCAGTGATAATGAACACACAACAACCTAATATCTCTGGGTCACAGCAAAAGCAGTCCTAAGAGGGAACTTCATAGTATAACAGGCCTAACTAAAATAAATAAATAAATAAATAAATAAATAAATAAATAAATAAATAAAAGCAAACTAAAAAAAGAAAGATTAATAATGAACTATTTAACCCTACAACTTAAAGAATTAGACAGGTAACAATAAGAAAAGCACAGAGTTAAGTAGAAGGAAAGAAATAATAAAAATTAGGGAGAAAATAAATGACACAGAGGCACACACACACAAAAAAACCATACAAAAGATCAATGAAACCAAGAGCTGGTTCTTTGAAAAGATAAACAAGATTGCTGAACCTCTAGCCAGATGCATCAAGAAACAAAGAGAAGGACCCCAAATAAACAAAATCAGAAACAAATGAGGTAAGCTAACAACTGAATCAATAGAAATACAAAGGAAAGTAAGAAAATAATATGAATAACTATATGCCAACAAGTGGTACAATGTGGATGAAAAGTAAAATTCCTATACAAATACAGTATTCCAAAACTGAATCAGGAAGAATCAGAAAACCTGAATAGGCCAATAACAACTGATAAAATAGAAGCAGTAATCAATAAATTCCCAACGAACAAAGTCCTGGTATGGATGACTTTACAGGGGAGTTTTACCAAACATTCAAAGAAGAACTAACACCTACCCTCCTCAAACTATTCCAAAAAATTCAAGAGGAAGAAACACTTGCAAGCTCTTTTTAGGAAGCCAGTGTTATCCTAATTCCAAAATCAAGTAAAGATACAACAAAGAAAGAGAATTATAGGCTGATGTCTCTGGTGAAAATAGATGCTAAAATCCTCAACAAATTATTAACAAATCAGATCCAGCAATATATTAAAAATCCCACCATGACCAAGTGGGATTATACCAGGGATGCAAGGCTGGTTCAATATTTGAAAATCAATAAATGTGATACATTACATAAATAAATTGAAATACAAAAATCACATGATCATATCAATAGATGCAGAAAAAGCATTCAACAAAATCCAATACCTAATTTTGATAAAAACTCTCAGCAAACTTGGAAAAGAGGGATCATATCTCAATATAATAAAGGTCATATATGACAAGCATACAACCAACATCATACTCAATTAGAGCATACAATGGGCTTAGAACAGTCTCTTCAATAAATGATTCTGGGAAATTGTACAGATACATGCAAAAAAAATGAATCTTGACCATCAACTTACACCATATACAAGAATAAACTCAAAATGGATCACAGACTTCAATTCAAGTTGTAAAACTGTAACAATCCTAGAAGAAACCATAGTCAGAAAAATCTCAGACATCCCTTGTAGCAATATGTTTACGGATACAGCTCCTAAGACAAGGGAAACTAAGGAGAAAATAAATGGTACTACATAAAAGTAAAAAGCTTCTGCACAGCAAAGCAACCATCAACAAAATGAAAAGGGAGCCCACTGTATAGGAGAACATATTTGGTTATGATACATCTAATAAAGGGTTAACATCCAAAATATACAAGGAACTCATACAACTTAAGAAAAGACAAGCAATCCAATTAAAAATGGGCCAAGAACCTAAATAGACACTTCTCCAAAGGGGACATACAGATGGCCAGGAGACATATGAAAAAATATTCAGTCACTGATCATCAGAGAGATGCAAATTAAAACAATAATGATGTATCACCTCATATCTTTCAGAATGGCTACCATCAACAAATCAACAAATGACAAGTGCTAACGAGGATGTGAAAAACAGGGGACCATAGTACAGTGCTAGTGGGGATGAATACTGGTGCAGCCATTATGGAAAACAGCATGGAATTTCCTCAAAAAATTAAATACAGAACTTCCATTTGAACCAGTGATCCCATTGCTAGGAATATATACTAAGAAATCCAAAACACCAATCAGAATGTGTGGCACCCTATGTCCATAGCAATGTAATTTATAATAGCTAAGTGTCAATCAGATTAGTGGTACATTTACACCATAGAATATTATGCAGCTGTAAAAAAGAAGGACCTCTTACCCTTGAGACAGCATGAAGGGACCTGGATAGTATTATGCTACCTTATTTTCAGGCGTATAAGAAGACTGGGCATATAAGACGACCCCCAACTTTTGAGATTTTCCTCAGTTAAAAAGTCCAGAGACCATATGCAGCACAAAAAGGAGACAACTGGAGACACAGTCTCTGTCCAGCTCCACTGAAATGAATGGAGTGCGGCGTTTTTTGAATGCCCCCCCACCGTATGTGGTGACCGCAGATTTTCCAGTGTGGTTTTGAAGTTTCAGCACCCGCCCTATAAGATGACACCTGGAGTATAAGACAACCCCAACTTCTGAGAAGATTTTCCTGGGTTAAAGTTGTCTTACACATCGGAAAATACAGTAAGTGAAATAAGCCAATCAGAGAAAAATAAGTATCACATGATCTCACTCCTATGTGGAATCTAAGGAACAAAATAAACTGAGGAAGAAAATAGATCCAGAGACATAAAAGCATGCAACAGACTGTGGAATCTCACAGGGAAGGCGTGGGAGGGTCTACCCTTCCCTCTGAGATTCCACAGTGGGTGAGAAGAGATCAAACAAAGAACACATATGCATATATGTATAACCCATGGACACAGATAATAGGGTGGGGAGGACCTGGGGCGGTTGCAGGGGTGGGCTAGAGAAGGTCAACGGGGGGAAAAGTAGAAATATATAATGCTTTCAACAATACAGATTTTTTTTTAAATCAGCTCAATTTTAAAAAGAATGGGTTCTTTACAGGTGAGTTCATGTTAGAAACCATTAAGTTTCAAAACAATCCTATCTAATAAAAGAGCAATATGCAAATTAGGCATCACTCCATCACAAAGATGGCTTCCCCCATAGCCACAAGATGGCAGTGCCCTGTCCAGCTCAGCTCCGCCACTGAAGTGGTCAGGCCTGTTAGTCAGGCAGGTGGTGGGGGAGGCAGGGGACCCGAGGGACAGAACAGGCAATCAGAGGTAGCAGGGGGTCCCCTGCCCATGCCAGAGGCCTTCACCAGAGGCCTCAGGCATGGGCAAGGGCAGAGCCAGTGATCAGAGGGGTATGAGGGTGCTGTACCCAGGCATAAGGCCTGGGCCAGAGGCTTTAGGCCTGGGCGGGAGCAGAGCCTGTGATCGCAGGGTTCTGGGCACCAGTGGGTGGGCAAAGGAGTCTGGGGGTCCCCTGCCCAGGCCCAAGGCTGCAGTGGGGCAGGGGAGGGGCTGGTGATCTCAGGGCCTGGGCAGGGACAGAGTTGGTGATCGGAGGGGCAGGGGCAGAACTGGCAATGCAAGGGTCTGGGGGTCCTCTGCCCAGGCCTGTAGCCTTGGCCAGAGGCTGCCAGTGGGGCAAGGGCAGAGCTGGTGATGGCAAGAGGCAAGATCAGAGCTGGTGATTGCAGAGGCCTGGGCTCCATGAAGCGGGTGATCAGAGGGGCTTGGGGGTCTTCTGCCCAGGCCTACAGCCTCAGGCAGAGACTGCAGGCCTGGGAAGGGGCAGAGTCAGTGATTACAGGGGTCTGGGGGTCCCCTACCCAGGCCTGCATTCTCAGCCAGAGGTTATAGGCCTGGGAAGGGGTAGAGCTGGGATTGGAGGGGCAGGGGTGGAGCCAGTGATCAGAGTGAACTACAGAGGAAACACCTTTTCTTACCGCTCATTGGCTAAGCTCCCTGTATGCCACTGGTAATATTCTTAGTTACTTGGGTAATAAGAATCCCTAAAGGCAATCTAGGGCTTTTCCACCACACTCCTGTAGAAAAACAATGAAGGTCCACTGCTGGAGGGCTAAAAAATGTCATATCCTGCCCAACCAGTTTGGCTCAGTGCATAATGCCTCAGCCTGCCGACTGCAGGGTCTGGGTTCAATTCTGACCAAGGGCATGTACATAGATTACAGGCTCCTCCCTGACCGGGGCCCAGGTCAGGGCATATGCAGGAGGCAACCAATCAAAGTGTTCCTCTCACTTTGATGTTTCTCTCTTTTTTTCCCTTCTCTTCCACATTCTCTAAAAATCAATGGAAACATATCCTCAGGTGAGGATAAGAAAGAAAGAAAGAAAAAAAGAAATGTCATAGCCTATGAAAGACACATCTTGAAAATGCCTAAAGAAAGTTGTCATTTTTTCATGGTGAAGGGACTGGAGTCCATGTTGATGAAAACCCCTTGGTGCCTGCGGTGATTGGCAGTGGCTGCAGCAGTGGGTTGATGGGGCTGATGGCTTCTCCTGATTAGCCTGGTCACCTCCCACAAATGCAGACCAGACTGCAGCTTAGACCCACTCTCCAAGGGGAGTAGGGAGCGGGCCTAAGCTTTCAGTAGGACAACCCCTGAGTGCTCCCAATATGTGAAAGGGGGCAGGCTGGGTTGAGGAACCCACCCCCAGTGCACGAATTTTGTGCACCAGAACCCTAGTAAAAACATAAAGTCTAACAAAATATAAGTGAGCATTTATACTACAAAATAGTTTCCTCTGTTGAGTATTCAAATAAGATTTGTTTGTTTCCTTAGCGATATAAAGTGATTCAACATATGAATCAAGTTTCAGGACCAATTCCATAAAATTGGTTAAACCTGCAGTCTGATAACATCAAAGACAATAAGAAAATAACTATATCTCTGCTTGAAATTTTGTTTGCGTGAATCTGTTGAAAAGGTTTTACAAAAAAAAATAGTTCTCAAACTTGTGGATAAATGTCACCTGGTATGTATGTTTAAAAGCATATTCTCTGATCTTGCCCTGAACAATCTGAATCCGCTAATTTGGCAGAGAACCAATTAGTCTAAATTTTTAATACAGCCCTTAAATTGAGTTCAGTATAGCTTATGAGTAGTCCACAGTTTGAGAAAGACCAGCAAATACAGTATGCATGATTGAAATAGCCTAAAAAGGTCACTGACTTATCACTAATGTTAGAAATTTGTCATTTGAAAGTTAAAATATAAGGTCAGATTCCCTTAGAGTACCACAGCAGACATTATGCTAAAGGGTGTAATATTCCTTTCATTTGGACAGCAGATTTAGTAGGGAAAGGAACACTGGGTACCTGGAAGGCAAACTGTACAGATCTCCTAATTTGTTGCTTAGATCCTGTTCTATTCCTTCCATTGGACTACATAGTCCTTGAATGTATGGTCACATCTAAGAAAAAAACTTTCAAAGTTAATGCTTCATAGTATGTTCAGTAGACAGAAAATGATAACATGTCAGAACAATAGAGGTACTGAGGGACTACGGAGTCCAATCTAATTATTTGATGTCTACCCCTACTTTCCACTGGGCTGCTGCCTGGGTGCTTCCCCTTTGTCTAATAATTTTATCCCTTTTGTCTCACTTTGATAATCTCATTTTTTGATTACTGCTTTTGATAACCTCCTTGGAACTAGCCACTTTCCAGCCCTAGTTTTCAGTAGCATGATTTAGCTGTTGTTTAAGAACTTGCTTGATCACTGACCCATCTAATTTACCAGCCACTGATCTTTCACCACTTTGCCTAATACTCTAGTTGCTCTGGTATAACATTCTATCACAATTTTTTTCTTGAAATTAACACCTTGTAGAAACATCATCAGGTTTAATTACCCTCTTTGGATAAATGAGAAAAGGCCTCACTTCCCACAGAGAATAGGATTCCTGGAGGTATATTTATTTTTGTTTCTTTGTTGTTGTTGTTAATCCTCACCTGAGGATATTTTTCCATTGAGTTTTAGGGAGAGTGGAAGGGAGAGGGAAAGACAGAGAGAAACATTGATGTGAGAGAAACACATTGATTAGTTGCCGCCTGCATAAGCCCTAACTAGGGCCTGGGTGGGAGATGAGCCTGCAACTGTGCCTTTGACCAGAATTGATCCTGGGACCCTTTGATCCACAGGCTGATACTCTATCCACTGAGAAAAACTGTCTAGGGCACTGGTTTCTTTTTTAAAATTTTCTCTTTATTGTTGAAAGTATTACAGATGTCCCTCTTTTCCCCCATTGATGATCTCACTTGTATATAGAATATAATAAAAAAAATAAACTGATAAACAAAATAGATCCAGAGACATGGAGGCATGCAACAGACTGAGGAATCTCAAAGGGAAGGGGGTAGGGGTTAGAGGGTGGAGTGGGAAGAGATTAACCTGGTTTCTTGATTCTATCTATGGCTCCTGATAGATCGTTTCATAGCATCCCAGTGATCAAACACTTGGGCCACTGTCTCCAACACTCTGGACCATGGCTATAAAATCACTGCTGCTTAAGATTCCTACCCTTTCTACAAAGCCAACAGACTTTTGAAGCTCCACATTTTTCTTGAAGGCTATTTGAATGCACTTAGCATTTGAAATGGTTGATCCCTCTTTCCTTCTTAAAACATTTTCTTCCTTTGCCTTCGAGCACAAAACTTTCATGCTTTTCTGTAAAAACGGAATTTCTCAGATTGAAGCAGAAGTAGGAGTTAGGAGCCCTGAACCATGCTCTCTGAGCCTCCCATTTACTTTCTCCTACCCATAATGGCCTTCTACTAATTCAATATAATCCCAAGGATTTTAGAAGCTTGAAAACTACAAACTATGAGAAAATGTGTCCTAAGAACATTTCTAGGTGATACATATATTACTTGCATTTCAGATAATTCAGGGCTAAATTAAATTCTATCATAAGAATCAGATAACTATCACTAATCAAAAACAGATGTGTTTTACACTCACACCCGTGTGCCCACACACACAAATCTGTGCATCAAGTTAGGAAGTATAGTATATGTCCATTAGGAACAGTGGATAATAATGGCAATAAAATTAGCAACTAACATTATTAAGATTATCTCAGGGTACGACGTTAAGCACTTTACCATTTATGCCTCATTTACTGTTCACAGCAACCATGTAGGATAAGTATGTCTGCTCCCATTTTACAGATGATGAAACTAGGGTTGGAGAGGTTAAGCAGTTTGCCCAAGTGACAGATTTTTACACAAGCTTCACTGATCCTAAAGCTTTTTTTTTTCTTCATAACATACCATGCGGCACTGAAATTCTGGCTCAATAGACTGTCTAAAAAGCATTTCCTTGAAATTCTGTATTTATCACCAGCAGAGACAATACAGCAGTAAAGCAAGAAGATTTGAAAATAAAATCTGAGCCAAGTAGCATTAAGAAAAAACTCAATAACAAGTTTGGTGTTTCAAAGCAAAGGAGCCCAATGTGCCACAAATCTTTTCAATATTGAACCACTCAAATGTTCTCTCTAATCAGCAGCAGTGCAGACATTTTGGGTTTCACTTTTGATACAAATGTGAAAACTCTGGGTCTAGTATCTCAACACAGCTGTTCCAAGGCCCCAAGGGAAGGGCACTGAGAAAGAAGGAAGTGTGGGCATACTGGAGATTTTTGCCAGATGGTTCCTCTCCACATTAGACTCTCCTCAGCATATTTTATTTATTTAACCCTATCCTGCCTGGTCCCTAACACATATACACACACATGCGCGCGCGCACACACACACACACACACACACACACACACCAGAAAAACAGTTTTTCTTTTCCTCAAAAGGCAATTTTTATGCAGAGCCTTGTGGGACTTGACATTTTAATAGCATAGTGGATTCTAATTTCATAAATAATAGGTCAGCTTTTTTTATGCACAGTCATTTAAATGCTTCCCCAGCAGGACTTTTTCCTGAAAATCTATCCCTTATGTATTTATACAAGTTCTTAAACTGAGGTTGGGACTTCATTCATTCACTCATTTCTCTCTCTCTCTCTCTCTCTCTCTCTCTCTCTCTCTCTCTCTCTCTCTCTCCTCTCTTTTCTCTCTCTCCTTCACACACACACACACACACACACACACACACACACACACACATCCCCTCTCTTTTTCCCTCCATCCCTCCCTCCCCACTTCCTACTTGTTTCTATCCATTTTCTAGGTCTTAGGGAATCTTCTTGTTTCTAACTTAACGACCTTCATTTCTCTCTTTTCTGGCATGTCTGTAGTTCACTCTATTTTCCTGTCTTGAAGGTATCATATACCTTAACCTTCCCTCCTTTTAGGAAGCTATGATTGAATTGCTTGCATGGGTCTGACTCCTAGCCATATCTATACATTCCCTCAATTCTTAAAAGAGTTTCCATTCCAGAGTATTCCCACTGTTCCTTTCCCCAGCTCCATACTTGACCATAAGATTTTGAGCCCTACCTTGAGTGCTGTGTACCCTTGTGCTAATCCTATACTTGTGATTTCCAAACTACTAGAAGTCTTAGGAGTTCTATTAAATTACTCCAAGGCCACTATGGGGGAAGTAGGAGAATCAAGGGACATGACTTATAAAGAACTTTAACTATACAGTAGCACCATGTTTGTTTTTTTTTAATATTGAGTATCACAGAAAATTTTATTTGAAACATATAATATGCTAAAAAGTTTGAAATCTATATATTTATACTTTTTACCATTAGCCTAGACTTAGTAATCCTACATTCAATTAATGACTCAATCCACAATCCTGGTGCTGGCAGGTAACAAGCTACAAATTACTCTAAACAAAAATAGGACATCAGCTCAAAACAGATGATGGGTTTGAGCTCTATGCTTTTAACATTTGATAATGTTGAATTTTGTTTCACTTCAAAGAAAAATCATTGGGATAGATTTGAAATTTCTAATAAATGCTGCATTATTGATCATTGGACAAAGGGTAACATTTTTGGAATCTTAACAAAAATAATATTATACATACACACACACACACACACACACACACACACTAGGGGCCTGGTGCACCAAAATTTGTGCACTTGCGGGGGGGTTCTTCAGCCCGGCCTGTGCCCTCTTGCAGTCTGGGACCCCTCCGGGGATGTCTACCTGCTGGCATGCCTGGCCACCCTGAGTGAGGGGCTGATGGCTGTTTGCAGGCTGGCCAAGCCCCCAGTGGGCACTCTCACCCCATTGGGGTGTGGTCAGCCTGGGTGAGGGGCTGAGGGCCATTTCCAAGCTTCCCATAGCTCCCATTGACCCAACATCCCTGCGAGGCTGGCTGGAATCAGGTTTCTGGAGTTTATTTATCTTCTATAATTGAAACTTTTTTGCCTTGAGCAGAGGCCTAGGCAGGCAAGGAAGCCTCTTGTTTGCTTCAGCTCTGTGGCTTCTATAATTGAAACATTGTTACCTTGAGCTTACGCAGGCAGTTTCAACTCCATCGTTAGTGCAATGGAAGCCTCCTGTTTGCTCTATCTCTGTGGCTGCCGGCCACCATATTGGCTGCATTAATTTGCATACAGTCACTCTGATTGGCTGGTGGGCATGGCTTGGCTGGTGGACGTGGCTTAGGTGTCTTGGAATGATGGTCGATTTGCATATTACTCTTTTATTAGATTAGATATATATCCTATCTAATAAAAGAGTAATGTGCAAAATAAGCATCACTCCATCACAAAGTTGGCCACCCCCATAGCCACCAGAGGGTGGCGCCCATAGCCACAAGCTGGCAGCACTGAGTCTGGCTCAGCCTCACCACTGAAGTGGTCAGGCCTATTATCCAGGCAGGTGGCAGGTGAGGCAGGGGACCAAGCGATGGAACAGGCAATCAGAGGGGGGCTGGGGATCCCCTGCCCAGGCCAGAGGCCTTCACCAGAAGCCTCAGACATGAGCAAGGGCAGAGCCAGTGAGCAGAGGGTCAAGGGTGGAGGTGGTGATCAGAGGAGGCAGGGACAGAGCTGGTGATAAGAGGGGTATGAGGGTGCCCTACCCAGGCATAAGGCCTGGGCCAGAGGCCTCAGGCCTGGGCAGGGGCAAGGCCGGAGATCACAGAGGTCTGGGCTCCACAGAGCCAGTGATCAGAGGAGCAGGGGCAAAGCCTGCAATCACAGGGTTTGGGGCATGGGTGGAGCCAGCAAAGCAGGGGTTTGGGGGTCTCCTGCCCAGGCCTTCAGCCTTGGCCAGAAGCTGCAGTGGGGCAGTGTTTGGGCCCGTGATCTCAGGGCCTGGGCAGGGGCAGAGCCGGTGTTCAGAGGGACAAGGGCGGAGCTCATGATTGCAAGGGTCTGGGTATGGGTGGAGCTGGCAATGCAGGGGTCTGGGGGTCCTCTGCTCAGGCCTGTACCCTTGGCCTGAGGCTGCCAGTGGGGCAAGGGCAGAGCCAGCAATGGCAGGGCGCAAGATCAGAGCTGGTGATCACAAAGGCCTGGGCTCTGTGAAGCCGGCAATCAGAGGAGCTTGGGGGGTCTTCTGCCCAAGCAAAAGAGTAATATGCAAATTAACCCTCATTTCATCATAAAGATGGCGGTAGCCAGGGAGCTGTAGTGAGGCAGGAGGCTTGCATTACCCCGGCAATGGAGGAAGCCAAGATTCCCACCTGCCCTGCAGGCCCTGAGTTTCACTGTAGGCAACAAAGTTTCAATTACAGAAGGTAAATAAACCCAAGATAACTGCTTCCAGCCAATGGCTTTGAGAGGGACCAAGGCAACAAAGTTTCAATTATAGAAGTTAAATAAATACCAGATACCTGCTTCCAGCCCATAGCCATAGCCAGCCTGAAAACAGCCCTCAGCCCCTCACCCAGGCTGGCCACACTCCCATGGGGTGAGGGTCCCCCCTGGGGGGTTTGACCACCCTGCAAACAGCCATCAGCACCTCACCCAGGCTGGCCAGGCACCTCAGCAGGACACTCTTCAGGGCAAACCAGCTGGCCCCCACCCATTCACCAGGCCTCTAACCTATATATAATAAAAGGGAAATATGCAAATTGACCCTAACAGCAGAGCAAGTGGGAATGATTGCTCACTATGACACACACTAACCACCAGGGGCAGACACTCAATGCAGGAGATGCCCCCTGGTGGTCAGTGCGCTCCCACAAGGGGAGCTCTGCTCAGCCACAAGCCAGGCTGACAGCTGCCAGTACAGCAGTGGTGGTGGGAGCCTCTCCCGCCTCCTCAGCAGTGCTAAGGATGTCCGACTGCAGCTTAGGTCTGCTCCCTGCTGGCAAGTGGACATCCCCAAGGGCTCCTGGGCTGCCAGAGGGATTTCTGACTGCCAGCTTAGGCCCGATCTCCTGGGGAGCAGGCCTAAGCCAGCAGGTGGACATCCGCCAAAGGGTCACAGACTGTGAGAGGGCAGGCATAGGCCAGGCTGAAGGAAAGGACACCCACTCTCTCTGAGTGCAAAAATTTTTGTGTACCAGGCCTCTAGTGTGTGTGTGTGTGTGTGTGTGTGTGTGTGTGTATTATGCTAAGTGTATCTCCTGCACAAATTTTTGTGTACTGGACCTCTAGTGTGTATATATATATTATGCTAAGTGTACCTCCTGCCATCCCACCAGTTGCTATGATGTGCACTGAACACTAGGGGGAAGACACTCAAAGCAGGAGCTGCTGAGCTGCAGTGACTTGGCAGTGGCGGTTCTCAGGTGACTCACCCTGGAACAGAAAGGAGGGAGCCTGATTCCTAGTGTGGCCATGCAATTCCACCTTTGGCCTTGGGTTATGTTGTTTCTGGGGCACTGTCAGCCCCAGTTCTGGTTTACTGCACAGTTGCGTTTGCATTCCACACCCTATATGACAGCAAATTTGCAGCGTGCCCTCTTGCACTCTGGGACGCCTCAGCAGATGTTGGAGAGCCAGCTTTGGCCTGATCCCCGCAGGACAGGCTGAGGGACCCAACCTGCCAGAGAGACCCTTTTCACTCCACAGATGCTTTTTGAGTCACGGCACCATCCCAGGTGCAGGTGGCCAGGAAGGAACCATGGGAGGTTAGCTCAAGGACGTGTCTGGCCATCTGTCTCTCCCAGTCCTGCCCCACTGGCCACCTTCTAATTAATTTCCTTTCAATGTGCAAAAATTTGTGCACCAGGCCACTAGTGTAATAATAATATTAAAATTTATTTCTGTGACAAACCAAGGTGCTGGCATTTGAAATGTTTCAGAATGTAACTAGGAGTGGCATTAGCATCTTTGTCACACCATAATTTAAACCTCCTTTAACTTAAAGTCTCCTTGAAGCTTGGGGAAAAGGAAGATGGTGACATGGATGCCAAATGGAACCACTGTGGCTTCCTAATTTATTTCATGCTAAAGGGAAGTGAGGGAATAGAGCAATGGTTTCAGGAAAGAAAATACATATGACATTTGGCTATATAAGTCTGAAATAAATGGATCTGGCTCCATAAAGATAATTTCTTCCTGTGAATATCCAAGAGAGGCTTTAGACCTGAGAATCTAAAATGAATGCCACCAATGGGGGAAGAGTGTTCCACTGAATACACAGTGATGTCTGATTCTCCTCTAGGAGAAACCAGTGGAAATTTAGGAATTCATCAAGCTGCAAAAAGCACAGCTTCTTTCAATCTAGTTCATAGCAAATTTTTATTTAACCTCATATTAAGAGATAATGATTTTATCTATGCAGCACACTAGTATTTGATTTGCCTGTACCTCCCCAAGGTCCTCCTCCGAATTTGTTCTCACAGCCTTTGCGTAGGATGACCCTTCTTACAAGCACCATAATTCTTTCAACCTGAAAAATTGATCACAAACTGGATTCAAGACCCAGTTCTATCTTCTACTTACTGCCTGACATTGAGTAAATTCCTTAAGCTCTCTGAACTTTATTTATCTCATCTATAATATAGTAATAATAATATCACATTTTTGCAGTGGGAGTTAAATGAGTTAATGTAGGTTAAGTGCTATACAAATATCAATTACCACTAACATTATTGATTTTTTTCTGGAGAGAAAAATATTTAATTTCATCAATGTTAGGAAACTGAGTTGGATGGTATTTTTAATTGAAATGAATTATTTATTTCTGTTTTTTGTTAAATTGAACTGAATGTGATACATTTAGAAATGTGAAATATTTTAAGTGATTCCAACTTTATCACTCTCAAACTCAAATATCTCCAGGACCCTGATAAGGGATATTAATTTGTGAACTGGATTAAGAAGAATACAATAATGCAATAGAGAGGGATGGTTCCTCTGCCAAACTATAAATATTATAATTCAGGATATATTATCTATCTATCAATTATCTATCTATCTATCTATCTATCTATCTATCTATCTGTCATCTATTATCTCCCCTCTCTCATATTGGGACTAGAAATATTCACTTTTCAACCTCTGCTGAGGAGGCTGAGTAGAAATCAGCTTAACTGTGTTATCTTTTTACTTTTATATTTATATCCTCAAGGCACACCCTGCCTGACCCCACAAGAATTAAATGGTATTACAAATAAATGCTATCCTCTCAGAAAATTCCTCCTAATTTTTTTAACTCATTGGCTGCTTATTTTCAATCCCTTTTGTGCCCCTTCCTGCTCTTCCATATTTCCAAATGAGGTGTCCCACAGCTCAGTTCTAAGACCTCTGTCTCTCCATAGGTGATGTCATCCAGTGTCCTGGCATTACGTGCTATATTTATGCTGATGCTGCCTAATTTTACAAATCCACCCTGGACTTTTCCCTGAACACCACACTCATATATGCAACTTCTTACTGGACATTGTCTAATAGGCATCCCAAATTACTATGTCCAAAACCAAAGTCCTTTTTTCTCTCTAAACCTACTTCTCTCACAGCATTCTTCATCTCAATTAATGCTTATTTTATGTATCCAGTTGTTAAGATAAAAAGTTTTGGAGTCATCCTTGACTCTTCTGTTTCACAATCCATATCCAGAAAATATCCATATTATCAAGCCTCCACTGCTACTACCCATGTCCAGGTTGCCCTCATATCTTACCTGAGTTGTTACAATAGTCTCCTAATGGTCTTTGCTGTACCTTGTTCTCATACAGTCCATTCTCCCAAAATTAGCCAGGGTGATTCTTTTAAATTCAGATCCATATAAGGGGCTATAAGACTGTGCATGATCTGATAACTCCTTAACCTCTCTGCCCTCATTTTCTATCACTATAACTCCTGATCATTCTCTTCACCCAGAATGACTTCTATAGTAAGTAGTCTTTTTTAAATGGCCCCCATGATCCTTGGGTCCTGGTATTCACTCCTTGTATAATCTTCTCCCCTTGAGTGGAGACTGGACTTAGTGACTTACTTCTAACAGATAGAATATTACAAAGTGATGGGATATTACCTCAGAGATTGGGTTACAGAATTTGGATTGTTCTCTCAAGTGCTTACTCTGATGAAAGCCATCTTCCACATGGTGAGTTTTCCTTTGGAGAGGACCATATGAAAAGAGACTGAGGGAACCCTCTGACTAATAACCAAGAAGGAACTTAAGTCTTCAGTCCACCACCCTGCAAAAACTGAATCCCGCCAGCAGCCGTGTGAGAAAGCTAAGTGGATCCTCCCGAAATCAGTTCTTAATATAAATGCATCCCAGCTAACCCCTTGATTGTAGCCTTTTGAGACAAAGGTACATAGTTAAACCACGTTTGTTTGTTTGTTTGTTTACTACAGATACAATGAGAAAATAAATAATTTTTGTCATAAGTTTTTGGGTAATGTATTACAAAATAATAGATAACTAATGCATCTTCAATTTTTGAAAACACCAGGAACACTCCTACTTTAAGAATTTTGTACAAACTAATCTCTCCCTAGAACACACCTTCTCCAGATAATTGCATGGTTCTCTCCCTCCAGGTTTGCTCAAATGTCAACTTCTCACAGTAGCCTTTCTTAATCACCATTTATGAAAATAGCAGAGGCCCCCCAGTGCTTCTGGTATCCCCAAATCTGTTATTATTTTTCTATATCTTACCCCCATGTGACAAATTAAATACTTATTAATTTATTATCTCTCTACCTCTGGTAGAATATAAGTTCCATAGAAGAATGTGACATTATTTTTTTTCATGCTATATTCCCATTACATAGAACTATTCCTTACACATAGGGGGAACACACTATAAATGTCTGTTGAATGAATGAAAGAGTTGCTAGCCTCACAGTGCAGAGCTAGGAGAGATTTTTTAAAAAAGAGTCCTCAGGGGCAATGCTTGAAGAAAGAGCCAGATATGTCAAATGAACCATCAGTCTCAGAGGCATTAGAAGAGTAATGCAAAAGTGCAGAAGTCTGAAAAATTAGGACAAAACAATAGAATTCTACTGTAAAAGATGGAGCCTGGAGCATTACCTTGGAACTAGGTAGTAGAGGTGTAGGTGGTTAGAAATTGTCATACTAGGACATATTTTGAACCCAAAGCTAACAGAACATGGTGATAAATTAAATGTTCTAGTGTGAAAGAGAGGACTTACAGATTACTCCAAGTACTTTGGCTTGAATAACTAATGAATGGCTGTGTTGCTTTTTATGGTGTTAAGTAATATTTTGGTAGGATAGGTTTTATAGGATGTGGTGTAGTAGAAAGTCAATAATTCTTGCTTGGATATGTTAAGTTTGAGGCATTTTTTACATATCCAAATATAGGAGTTACAAGTTATAGTAAATCAAATTAGATGAATTCTCCTAAGTGGTATACATAAAAGAAGAGGGTGGTCAGTTTAGTCCTGGAAATACTCTAATCGTTAGAGTTTAGAAAGAAGAGGAGGATTCAACAAAAAGTACTGAGAAAGTGGAAAATCAACAGGGTATAGCATCCCAGAGACCAAATAAAGAATGGGTTTTCAAAAGAAAGGAGTGTATGTGGTTATGCTGATGCTCCACTCAGATAGAACTGCTTTTCAGGGGTAGTTGACCAACAAACCCAGCTTACATCTTTCTGTGTCTATTATGTCATTTGTGTAGAGGCCATGATTCCCTTGTGTTCTTTCCAGTCAATGACTGAGCACAGTGGATGGTTCTACTTTAGGATGTGAGACTCTTAAAATGGACAGCCTTGGTTCAGTGACTCCTCTGAGCCTCTTCCTTCTTTATACCCCTTCAGATTTTTCCTTTCATGTGTGTCTAACCTAGATCGCAGACTGAAGCTTTTCCTACCTTCTTCTGTTCACTCCCTTTTATGATTCATAGGTATTGTCCTCAATAATTCTTGTATACCTTTAATCCCATCTTGGCATCTGCTCATCCAAGCATTCAAGCTGACAGATCAAGATTAATTGTACCAATGACATTGAGAGGCAAGGTAAGATGAAAGATATTCATCATTGGATTGAAGAAGATACTAGACATTTGTTATGTTAACAGAAGCCATTTTTTGTTTTAATTTAAAAATTTTAAATCGAGGACATTCTCTTATATAACCACAATGCAAATGTGTCAAAATCAGCATTGGGGAAAAAACAGAGACCATACAGTGAAATAAGTTTCAGAACAGCTACGTTCAGCTAGGTTAAAGAAGGTTTGTGTGGGGGGGTGGGGAGATCCTTATAGAACAGCAGAATTCTTAATATAATGATGTACAGTGTGAATTATCTAAAAGGAAGATAGAATATTCAGGTACATAGGGATATAACAGAATCACCAACCAGACTCAAGTTTAGAAAAGAGGAATGGAGAGCCTATGCTCATGAGAGAAGACAGAAGTCTATGTATACACTTGTAATGTGTTACCCAAAGTGCATAAATAAATGGGGCTTTTGTTAATTCAATCATATTTTTCATTGGTTTGCATAATCATTTAAGAGTTACATTAATTTTTCTGAAGGACTTTAAAAGGGTAGTGGCTCCCATCACTTTAGTTTTTACCATAACTTCCAGAAGTAAGTTGCTAAATGAATGCCTAAATGTATTTGGAAAGGTAGGGACTTTACAGAATTTTTAATTGTGAAATCACTTTGTAAAGAGAGAGGAAAAAATACTGACTGCCTATCACTTTCAACTTTGTCCACTTACACATCCTACCAATTTGACCTATTTTTAGACTGAATGCATTAACAAAGGTTGATGTTCAGTAGTTACAATGTAATGAGGCCTTTATAATTAAAATAAACATCATTGAATTATATTTGGAGAATAAATCACAGGTCACTGTGAGGTACCATTTCTCACTATCCTTTCCATTAAACAGGGGGGATAAAACATTGGTTGCATATTTTTAAAATATATTTTTATTGATTTTAGAGAAAGGAAGGGAGAGAGAGAGATAGAAACATCAATGACAGAGACTCATTGATCAGCTGCCTCCTGTATGTCCCCTACTGACTATCAAGCCCAGAGCCCAGGTATATGTCCTGATTGGGAATCTAACCATGATCTCCTGTTTCATTGGTCAATGCTCAACCACTGAGCCATGCTGGCTGGGCTAGGTTGCCTATTTTTACGTTTATTCCCTAAAGAGATAGAGAGCTCTGTCTCTTTCATTAATGCCCTGCAACTCAGGTGTAATGAAAATAAAAATTCAAAATGCATAATGTTATTTTCTGGCTATGACCCTATCTCCATTCCATCAGATCTTAGCAAAATTACAATTCTTATTTCATGGAAGAATTTAGTACAACGGAGAACACAGAGCTGGAATGTCTGAAATTTTTCTATTCCAAACAAAGAATAAAATAAAATAAAATAAAATAAAATAAAATAAAATAAAATATGAGCTTGGAGTTTAACAATTACCTTGTTTTAATAACAAAACAAAATTGTTTTAGACAAAATTCTAAAAAAAATAAAGAATCTTATTAAAAATTTTAGTTTTTTTTTAAATAAATAACCCAAATCCTATGTTTGGATTTTGCATTATTGGTGAACATCTTTTTAAAACATGCTACTCATTCTATTAATAGGGACTCGGATTGCTTCTATATCTCCACCATAAAAAAAAACATGAAATCTTGCCATTTACAACATGGTTAGACCTAGAGAGTGTTATGTTAAGCAAAATAAGTCAGAGAAAGACAAATACCATATAATTTCACTTATATGCGGAATCTAAAAAAAAAACAAAAAACAGACACAAAAATAAATGAACAAACAAAACAGAAACAGATTCATAGATACAGACAACTAAATGATGGTTGCCAGATGGAAGGGGATTTGGTGGGATTGGATGAAAAAGGTGAAAAGATTAAGAAGTACAAATTGGCAGTTAGAATACAGTCACATATAGAAAGTACAGCATAGGGAATATTAAGAAGTACAAATTGGCAGTTAGAATACAGTCACATATAGAAAGTACAGCATAGGGAATATAGTCAGTAACATTGTAATAACTGTATATGGTGCCAGGTGGGTATTACACATTGGGGTATCAGTTTGTAAGTTAAATAAATGTCTAACCACTATACATACACCTAAAACTAATATAAAGCAATATTTAATGTCAACTGAAAAGAATTAACATTGAAAATTTAAAAATACTACCCATTTTTCTGCCTAAAGAAATCCAGCCTAGAAACTACTTAGAATACGAGGGCCAAGGAACATCAATCTGTGAAAGCCTTGGAGTGAAAATGATCACTTTTATCATATTTCAGGGGTTGTGATAAGCACTTTCATATTTTGTTTCATTGGATTCTTACAACAACCCTATGAATTAAGAGAAATTAAGTGAACTAGAGGTGGAGCCAGGATGCAATCCCAAGTCTATTTAACATTAGTTGAATGTATGCTTATTCTATAGCATCCTCCAGGAAGTTGTTTCTCTTCTTACAAAATCCTAAATAGAAGTTTATCTTGTCATCATTTATCTCCTTTTCTGAAAGGCAAATTGTAGCAGGGGAAAAAAGAGAAAAAATAACCTTGTTACCTGGATTCTATTTAAACAAATTCTACTAAAATGAAATTTTAAGAACCAAATGAAGAATAAACTTCAAATGAGATAACAAAATGAATACATGTATTACACAATATATTGTCTTTAATTATAAACACTTATGTATAATCTACTGTGTGCTGGAAACTGTGTTAAACACTCTATGTGTAGTACCTATCAGAGTCCAAGTAGGAAACAGATGGCACAGTCAAATGGGATAATTAAGAATTTAATGAAGAGACTATTCGCAAAAGGGTGAGCAAGGTTAAAGGATGATGCAGTACTCCAGGGATATCAGTAGCCAGAAACTCTTTACCATCTTTGCTAAAAGAAAAAGAGGTAGAGGGCATTTAATGGGATCAGAAAATATGTTCGCTTTAGCTATAGCCCTAGGAGAGAACCATCTACAAGAAACTATGACCTTAGTTAGAAGAACACAGCCACTATCAATTCATGACAAACCATCATAGAGACAACTGGGGGAATAAATACCCACACTGTTCTCCTGTCTTCTGACTTCCTGCTGACCAAACCCAACCAGAAACTAGAAGGCAAGGGAGCCCCTTGGAGCAAAACAGTGCAAGCCAGTCTCTCATAACACAGAACAAGGTCAAGCAGAGATTTAGAGGGAAAACAGGAAAGTATTCAGCAGATGTGTTTTGAATATCTACAACATTGGCATAAGGTAGGTTTACTATAATCCTCACTTTACAGATCAATAAACTGAGGTTTACAGAGATTAATTTGCTGAAGATCACAAGGCCAGTAACTGGAGTAAAGATTCATACCATAGTCTATCTCAGTCAGAGCTGATGTTCTTGACCATCATCCTAACTGCATAGCAGAATCACCCATAGAGTATCGTAACATTGTATCACCTAGGGACACACCAAAAAGCTACTGAATCAAAATTTCCTGGGGAACTCCAGAATGTATATATTTTTAAAGTTCCACAGATGACTCTGGTGTACACCAGAGTTAAGAATTAATGGTTTTTTTTCTCTAGCTGGTTTGGCTCAGTGGATAGAGCGCCAGCCTGCAGAATGAAAAGTCCCAGGTTTGATTCTGGTCAAGGGCACATGCCAGGGTTGTGGGCTCAACCCCCAGTAGGGGGCATGCAGGAGGCCTCTACTGCATGATCAATGATTTTCTCTCATCATTAATGTTTCCATATCTCTCTCCCTTTCCCTTCCTCTCTGAAATCAATAAAAATATATTTAAAAATAATAATAATGGCTTTTGTTATACAAAAGTAACACAACAGTGACTTTTGGTAAGTTATTAACCACATTGAACCTCAGGTATAATATCTTAAACTGTGGATAAATTCTAGCATGACTTTCTATTGTTAAAATTAAATAGGGTAGCTTTTGACCATGAAAGGTGCTCAATAAAATGTCTGCTCCATTTTCTTTTTCATTTTTTCTCTTGTCCTAAAGCCTGCCTTCAGAGTAACTGACCCAGTCATCTAATACTATGGTTTTACAGCTTCTTAGTACTAAATCTTTCAAAACCCTGATTCCTGACCCCAGAAGGTATAGTATAACCCTCATCCAGCATTAGTCACAAATCACTGTCTTTATATTAAATACAGAATAATGAAAATGCACAAAACACCTAAGAAATAAAATAGAAACAAACACAAACATTACAAATGCTAGTGATCTTATCAATTATGTATGATTTTATAAAATAGTATTCATTATTTTCTTTGCTCCATGAAAGTAATAAGTCTTCAGCAATAAAACATGTCTTCAATCCCTGTTCTCTCCCTGAAAATCAAACTATGTATGTGATTTTATCACTTTCATGCCAATGGTTCACACATCTATAAATTCAGTCTTGAACTCTCTTCTAAGTTCCAGACTCAAATCAATATTCAAATGCCTACTAGTCATATCTACCTAGATGTTCCACAAATCCTTATTATGCATGTCCAAAATTACTAATTAATATTTTTTTAATTTTTTTTAATTATTATTACATAAAGCTTTACAAAGATTAGTACATATATCTCTTTTTCCCCCTGCCCTTCCCCCCGCCTCCCCTACCCCCCAGTGTTTTGTGTCCATTGGTTATGCTTAAATGCATACACAAAAGTCCAATGTCTGATCTGTTACCCCCCCATGTCCCTGTCCTTGTTGCTGTAATTTGACAGTCTGTTTGATGTTGTTCTGCCTCTGAATCTATTTTTGTTCACCAGTTTATAATGGTTATTATTATCCATAGATGAGTGAGGACATGTGGTATTTTTCTTTCATTGACTGGCTTATTTCACTTAGCATTATGTTCTCCAACTCCATC